>CAJNIZ010015780.1:174771-200720 GCA_905231905.1 Symbiodinium pilosum
CTAAACGCCGCGACCCTCCAAGTAAGTCGTACACGAATGTCCTGGAGTGTAGAAGGAATTTTAACGTGAAATGACGGAAGCTCAAGGACGAGAGCGTCAGCGTCAGGCCGAAAATGAGGTACAGGGTCAGCAGAGAGGCTACACCCCAAAGAACCAGCAGCGTTTAAACAGAAACTGACAAGAGTGCCACGACCTGCCTGTTGACCTGGAAGCCGGACTCATGCATCTCATATCCCTGAAATCAGTGCTGCAGCTGAGCAGCATCTCGCAGGATCTGGACGACCGAGGCCTCAAACAAGAAAAGGCACTCATGAGATCAGCCAGCTCTCGGAATGATCGTGCTACTACTCTCGGAGACCTGTCTATCCCTGGTCCTCGTATCCCACGGCGTGGCATTACCCGTCCGCACTTGGTCACACAACCAACCCCCAACTGCCATTGATGGTTTCATTGCCGGAGCCAGACCTACAGGGACAACCTACAATCCTCAGGCCCTGGAGCTCAGAGGGTCCAGGACCAAAATTGAAACTGCAAGTATCACTACAGTATCAGAGAAGCTTTTGAGGGAACTTTGCCAAGGGCCAGACCATGTCCGGAGCCACCAGGACCTGAACAGCCCATCACATGGGCTTATGGGCAGACTCTCGGGGTTTGCGGTGAAAGCCCCCACCCGTCCACTCAAGCTTGACATGCCCAGGCTGTGGCATTCAGAACACAGAACGCAATCTTCTCGATCAGACTGACATGCATCGAAATACCATGTTGTTTAATCTTAGCTTCTTGCTCATGAGATTTGACAAGATTCTTCGATGCAGTCTTCAGAGGCAGCCTGAAGCACAAACAACACTTCCAAACCATCCTGCCTGGGTGTGGATGGCTTCAAACGATTTCACCGACTGGTCAGCATGGCAGGGTCAGGATGCGGTCAGGCTTTGAGGCTTGGAAATTCTGGAGCACGCGTACCGTCGTTACTCATGGATTTCAAGCAGCCCTTTCTTAGCTTTCAGGAAGCAAGCATCCATTGTGTTAATCAATGCTCTCTAGACCATCATTAGCCTTCTCAAACAGCAAACTGCTTGCATGGTGCTCCGTACAGCAGAGCACGAAAATCTTGGACAGTGTATTAAACGTACCTCATCTTGATGCACTGCCCAACCCCAAATCCGACAGTTGCTGCCTACTGTGTCGGAAACCCGTTGTAATGTAAGATGAAACCACCTGACAGAAGCCACCACAACGTCACACGTTGTGAGAAGCAGATCTTCCCAACAGAACCTTTCGTGGCGCACTTTTCAAGATGCTCAGGTGGACCCAATCTTGACTCATATGAGGGTGACGTCTACTCCAAACCCTTTACTAAGGATCCCTACCTAGAAGAGGTCGTCAACTTTGAGACGTACCGACATACCGCATAACCAAAGCAGGAGCCTGCAGGAGCTCCTGACGCTTGGGTCCCTCTGCCGTCTCAAGCAGCTGCCTGGGCAAAGTAAGTGGCTGGAATCTTGTGGACCATTGCTTTGCATGGCTGTGTGCCTCTTTGAGGCGACGTTCTGTGGTTCCTCCGGGCTTTGAGCGATAGGATCCCCTCATAAAAGGACGCCAACAGAAAAGATCATGGTTTTCTGTTTTGGATGGTGCTGGCACATGCTGAAAAACAAGAAATGGTGTCCTTCATGCAACATAAAATCAGAGGCTCAAAGTTTTGGATCATGGAGGATTTAGAGAATTGCAGGTGCGTTTGGTAGAAGGTCCAAATCGGGACTTAAAAGACCAGGGGCCACGAGTGGCTTTGCAGTCTTTTTGTTGCGCATTTCCTGTCCGGGAATTGATTTATGAAATGCCAGCCCACATGTCGGACTGGGCAGAAGGCGGCGAAGCAACGGCATTGGGCCCCAACTTGAACGGCACGTGTAAAGGTGTCCATCCGCCAATCCGCAGATGCACCCGCCTCCACAAGACCTCGAAGAGGATCCTCTGGGCTGTCTGTGCTGCTTTTCTTGTTCCCTTCGGCTCCTGCCTCAAGAAGCAGCCGTAGAACCTCAACATGGCCTTCACTTGCAGCAGTGAGAGGCGTCCTCAAAAAACACCAGATCCCTCATTCGTATTGGCGCCAGAATCCAAGAGCAGGCGGACAATCTCAGCCTTGCCTCGTTGAGCTGCCAACTCAAGCGGATCCAAGCGGCGTGGTGCTGATCCAGCGATTTGACCCTTCTTCAAATTTCAAGTTGCTGTCAGAGCGGGCCTCAAGCGGCAGGCTGGCTATCTCCAGGTTGCCTTGAGCACCTGCTTGGCCCGGAGCGCCGACTGCAAATCCACAGGCAAGTCCATTATCTTCACCAAAAGACTCATGAAGGTCTTGTGCGCGCCGCAAACATCGCTCAACCAAAGATACTTGACCTGTTTCAACTGCTGTTATGAGCTCGGCCACCTTCTCCTCCTGCACATCTAAGAAAGGTGGCAACACTGCACGTCGATGTAGCATTTAAGATCGTGAGGTCCCTTAGTTCGCATGTTCTCCTCTTTCTGGCTCTGGGCATGCGTGCCACCCCGAGCAGCATGGTTGGTGCAAACCACAAGCTGCACACATCTTCACCTGCATCTTTAACGCTTGAGGTGAAGGGGATCACGCGACCCTTGATGGTGATGGAAGGGCTACTGATTGAACTCGGCATTCCCCAAAGCAAACCGCGAAACCCGACACTCTGCCGAGGTCTGTGCGGAAAGTTGCCAAGGAGCCGCCCTAGCCGCGAGGAGTTCGCCTCAAGGTTGCAGAAGTATTCGCTTACTCATGGTGCTCGAAATAGCACACAGGACAAGGTCCAAAAAGCAACACCCAAAACCCGCAAATCCTTCGCAAAGCCACTTTGCAGAAACCCCACCACACTGGTCTCAACTCAGTTCCATCTGCAGTGCCTCCTGCTTCAAATGTTTCATTAGCTCCTGGCGCGTCGCCTGGCTTGCTGCGGCAAAATGGGGCTGGAATCATCCGATCCCTGGATTGGGCTATGGCTAAGGGCTGGCCACATGTAATTTGCAAAAAACGATGGCAAGTTATCATGAAGGAGACAGAGTTGGTACCAGTGACGCGACCAACATGTAACATCTTCACAAGCGACGACAAACATGATCGCAATGGCTCACTCCTCTCTTTGTTGCGGCTTTTGACAAAGGCCTTATAGCAAATGATTGCGAAATGTTGCAGACAGTGTCAAACTTGTTGCTGACGTTGCTTTGAGCGGATGCTGAGCAAGTAGGTCTTGAAGGGACTTTCATGTGCCAACCCGCAGGTTCAAAAAGGGGCGATTCGATACGCTTTCAGTGAAAACCCTGCACCGTCCTGCACCCAGATCTGACACCAGCTAGTCACTAGCCTCCGGCATCGCTGCCAGGGCTGCTCGACGCTCATCTGCTGGCATAGCCTTCGAGGCTTCTGAGGTTTTGTGCTTCTTCTGCGCGTATAGAAGCTTCGAATTCGAATGTTGTCGTGGGGCTTCGTGCGTCGCGGTGTAGGGGTTGACTTCCCTGACATTTGGCGTTCTGAGTTCAAGTCTAAGTTGAAGCCCGCCAAAGTGCAAGTTGCAAAAGGGTCATAGCAGGCTTTGACATGAGGATGCCATACTCATGTCTGAAAGCTCACATCCCCCTGGCACAAAGCTCAAGCTTTTTGCATCCATGCCTGGGCAAACGTTGTGCGGCTCAAAAGCAAACGAAGGGCGTGCTTGCAAGGCCAAAAAAGTGGCAACGCCAAACAGCCTTGCATCGTAAAGCGCACCCAAACGCTTCTAGGGCGTGCTTGCACGGCCAAAAAAGTGGCAACGCCAAACAGCCTTGCATCGTAAAGCGTACCCAAACGCTTCTGTACCGGGTGGGCCGGGCCGGCCGAAAACTTCCGGTCTTTGGCAATCAGACATGTGCACCATGTCTGAAAGCTCACATCCCCCTGGCACAAAGCTCAAGCTTTTTGCATCCATGCCTGGGCAAACGTTGTGCGGCTCAAAAGCAAACGAAGGGCGTGCTTGCAAGGCCAAAAAAAGTGGCAACGCCAAACAGCCTTGCATCGTAAAGCGTACCCAAACGCTTCTGTACCACCTTTGCACCAGGCCGGTCGGCAGAAAGGCCGACGAGCACGAGTCGTCGCTGAAGTCACCGTATAGCAAAGCAGAGAGCGGCAGGCGGGTTACTTTGAAAACCGAAGGAACGGGTAGAAGGCTGAAGCAGCTTTCGTCTTCCTTCGGGCGACCTCGGACAATCCGCCTAAAGCGGTAATGGCGCCGACCTCCTGCAGGTAGAAGCCAAGGGTCGCCTGGTTCTTCAGGCGCATCCTCCATTGTATCTCACTCACAGCCGTGCCAACACGGTAGCAGTACACGGCACCTCCTCCACGCAGGCCTCCGGGCGTCAGCCGCAGGGTTTTGTCGATGGCCAGGCATGCCAACAGCTTGTTCCAGCGGTACCTGTAGCCAGCGGGACTCAAAGCGAAGAGACGTTGAGCCGGCTGGTGTCCGACAAAAGCAAGTTCGCACAAACCAATGGCGTCGGAGTCCCCGATCTTCAAGTGCTGCACACGTGACTGTCCGCGGGTTGAAGTCTTCGAACGGCCCAGTCTGAGGAAGGCGGCGCCACTCTGTTGCCAAAGATCACCCCGGGCAAAAGCAGGTCAGCTCGGATACAAGCAAGAACCTCACCAATACGTCCAAGACCATAAAAGGCAAGCAAAGTAACACCGGCAAACTCTTTCCAGCCCAAGAGCCAAGCCAAACTGACCAAGGCCTTGAGAACTGGCTCGGGGATAGGAGTCCGGTGGCTCGGAGGCTCAACGTTCTCCCATCTACTCACCAGCTCCCAAGCAACCGAGGCGTACGGTTTCAGACCCAAGAACTTCCTTTGCGCAGCCAGGATCGTGTGTCGCAGCTCATGCAAAGACCTCCCAGCCGTGTACAGCCAGTTCCCGTAAGCACGGAGGGCCATGGCGAGGAAAACAGGAGACCGACCAAAGACATCAGAAGAGTCAAAGGACGAGACAGAGGAGACCCAGGACAGGAAAGACAACCAACCCTTATCCCCCAACCTTAAAGTGGCAGCAGTGAGCAAGGGCAGGGCCTCAAGACCAGGCCCAACACGGGTCCTACGCAGGCGCTTAGGGCCAGGGTGATCAGCCTCACCTGGACGTCCTGAAGGCTGCCGAGCAACAGGGACCCCATTACTGCGGGGCCACGCGGCAACGACTGCTGATGCGACCTCTCGGCAGAGGTTCCTCGGATAGGCTTGGGCCACACGCGTCCAAGACGCTCGGTGCTTGGAGGATCTCCCTCGGAGGATGAGGTGCGCCTTCTTGCACCGACAAAGCGCGCGAGCGCCGGCAAGCCTAGTGTTAGTGGCCAAGCGGGTTCGCTTGCGCCACCGGGCTCCGTACCGACACATGTCAAAACGGTAAGTCTTCTCCGACGAGGAAGGGCCGTAAGCTGCCCACTCAGGCAGGAGCCACAAGAAGGACCCGTCAGGGTTCTCGAAGTACCTCTACGGAACTGGCGCAGAAGGCGGGCCAGCCACCCGGCCTGAGAGTTCCCAACTCTGACCTTCTCAAAAGCTTTGGCCGGAAGGCCTGGTAAGCCTCTTGGACAGGCTTTGCTGCGCCAAGCGGGGTGCACGGCCCGGGAGAAGGAGGCGCACACAGGTGCAGCGCCAAAGCCATCAAATGCCTCAAGCTCGATGAGCCTCTCAACTACCTTGCGCACATGAGGATTGTCAAGATTTTCACAACTGGAGCGCCGCAGGTCAAAGGTCAGCGCAAGACGCACAACCTCACGGGCGATCCCACACTCTCCTGAGAACAAGTCGAAGTATCCAGCCTTGGTGAAATCCAGCGGCCCATGCTGAGGAAAGAACTGCCGGCGCGGCAGCAAGGACAGGAGCTCAGCAGCCGTCAAAGCTCCCAGGTCAGGACCAGGCTCCTCCAGGGCGTTCTTGCTCCTGGCACTCTCGCCTTTCCTCCGCCTAGGTTTAGCGGCCCTCCTCTCTCTTAGGGGGAGGGGGCATGTCAACACGGGTTGGGGCAGGAGGGAGCTTTGCAGGCAGACTCTCTGGCCGGATGAGGCTGTTCAGAGCAGGGGACGATGACCTTCCCTTGGCCAAACAAGCGAGGGCCACTTGGCTGTCCAAGCCAGCCAAGAAACGCACGCTGCAACACCGACTGGCCACTCGTTCTTCAAGGCGGAGATACGCAACAAGTTCCTTCACATTAATATGTGTAGAAGCACGCACGTCCCCGCAGAAGACTTGCCGGTAGGATAGGCTTCGAGCCAGGCATCTCCACAAGGGATGAGGCGTGAGAGCTTCCCCTCCGGGCAACTCATGCTCAGCGTCAAGCAACGACCTGGTTCGGAGCCAAGCCTGGGGCTCAGAAAGCAGCTTAGCCCAGCACCCTCTCCTGAGGGAGTGACGCCAGACCTCTTCAGCAACCCTGGCAGGCAAAGGGCGACTCCGGCAACCTTAGTGTCCGAAGCATCAGTGGCGTACAGTGTGTCCAGAACTGGCGCTCTGAGATCTGCCACGCACGCCGACCCGATGAGAGTCCAAGTCCAGAGCTCATCGACAAGGCCGGCCGAAAGACGGATGATGTCACTCCCAGCAGTGGCACGGAGAGCTTCGAAACAGAGTCCGAAAAGGCTGAGGCACCGACGACGCAGCAAAAAGATCGAAGTCCAGCAGCCCACCAGGGACTCGAGCAAAGGCCGAGAGCACAGGCCAAGCGCGGCCACACGGGCAGTGATGCAAGTGAGGGGTCCTAGGCGGCTCATGTTCGGGCGAACAAGGCACTCTTCCCCGTCAAGGGTGACCCCCCAAAAAGAGGCGATGGCTTCGTCGCGAGCTCCTTTGGCAGGGTTTGCAAGCAGGCCGGCCTCACTATACGCACGGTGCGCCATGTCCAGTCTCACGGGCCCAAGGCGTCCTTCAGGCTCGGGCTCAAGGCAACCCCGGACAACCCGTTCCAAGATCACAAGGTCGTCAATAACAATTCCAACAGACAAGAGCCCTCGCGGCGGGGGCGAACACGGGCACAACAATTCTTCAGGCGAGATGACGCCGTGCCGGTACAGGAGACCGAGATGAGATCCCTGAGCGAACTCGCAAGAGGCATTGTCTCCCATTGCCAACGTCGAAAGAGCAACGTGAATGAATCCACGGGCATCCTCAAAAGCCGTCTGCCTTGTTCCAAACACAGCTATGGCATCTCAGCCGCGTAGCCAACACGTTTCGTTGCAGGCGCTGCTCGGAAATCTTAAAGAAGTAAAAGAAATCCTTGAGGTCGGCAGTCGAGACCCTGAGGCTCTCTCTGGGTCCCACCAGCATAGGCAAGAGGACTGAGGCGGAGGCGAGAGAGCCCGTCCAGAAACAGGGCGGCACTTCCAAGGAGTTGGCTGGCCTGGCATCTAAAATCAAAGGCTCCCGTTCCATGTCCTTGACCACTGAGAAAAGGCCAGCCGAAACGCCACTCCGACAAGGCTCAGGCTGAACAGGTTTTAGCCGACCAGACTGAGCCAGCGCTCGGAGGAGTTTGACGCGCTCCTCAGGAGAGGCCATGATGGAGACACGGGGCAGGGGATTGATCGGATCAGGCGGGGTTGCAAAGTCCAACGGAGAGTCGTACCTTTTGGCGGTGTAGGAATCCAGGTAGGGCCTAGGGTCGAAAGAAGGGGCTTCAGGGAAACGCAACCGATTGGCCTGAATGCTTTTTGCAGGGCAGAAAGGGGGGACCGGCAGGTCGCCCACAACACGTCCGAAAGGGGCCGGAAGCCGCACGCACTCCGCTCTACTGTCAGAGGACCGTGCAGCCCCAGCCGAAAGGTCGCAGGGCTCAGAAGCAACAGGCTTGTCACTTCTAGCCGAAGAAGCAAAATTGGCGACGGCTCGTCCAAGTGCCTCGAGAACTTTGTTGTGGTCCTCGGCTTTAGACGCGGCACGGCCCATGAGGGCAGGATCAAGCTTGTAAGTCTTAGTACTATCATAGATCAGGCGCTCCAGGGATCGCACGGCCTTCCATTGTTTAGAAGACAGCGGTCGACCCTTGCCATGCTCTGAGGGGGCACGAGTTGGGCTGCCAAGAGCCAGCCAAGACAGCGAGGCAACAACTAAGTTGACCCGTTTCCGCAGCCAGGCAGTGGGCCCGGAAGGGCCGGGAGAAAAGACCTCAGGGTAAGGCAAGGGACAGGGCCAAATCAATGACGTATCGGCTGTCAGGTTCACAGCAGCATCATGGCACGGAAAAATGATGCAAAAGGAGTCCTGCACTTTAAAATCCAAGAGGGCAGGCCTTGCCAAAAACCAGGCACGGAGACGCACGGGGCAGAAGCCCCAGGCACAGTCACGCCAGGCCTGGCAGCAAAAGAAGTTTTCAGCTCTCGGCTCCCTTGGTTGGGCGCGACTTCGGCTTCGGCTTGGGCTTCGGCTGAGGCTTCGGCTGCTCCTCTCCTTCTTCCAGCACAGCGCTGGACTGACTGCTTTTGGGCCGGTTCAGCTTCTCCCGTTTTTCCATGAAGTCTGCTTGGTCCCGCAGATAGTGGAGCGCTATCTCGGCCCACCTGGAGTCCAACAGACGGGAGTAGATGTTCTCCTGATCCCGACTCTCGTGCAGCCTGAAAGCGCATGGGCACGGCAGAGCTCGCTGGCCAGAGTTCAAGACCCTCTGTCCACAGCGACTTGATCGAGTTGCATCAGGGCTTCGGCCTCCTCCGCCTTGCCAAGCCTCAGAGCGTGGATGGCTCCCGAGACGCCCCACGCCGCCTTCGCGATGGTCTGAAAGGGGCCTATCCGCGAACGATGCTCCGTCCAGGACCTGGCAATGGAAGGGGCTGCGCTTCCAGGTAGCGCCGCCCCATGTAAATCTTCCTCCATCAACGAGAGGATGGTTCTGGCGATGACCTGTGGATTGTCCTGCAGCGCGGCCCTCAAGGCCCGCCTGGCTGCAGCGTTCCTCCTTAAGGAGATCCCGCCCTCTAGCGATCTGGGTCCCCAGAGCCGCCTTCTTGTGAGGACTACCAGGAGATCCAGCTGAGAGGAAGGCTTTCTTCGGGCTTTGTCCTGGGCCAACGTCTCCACCACCTGCGCCAACTTCTGGATGGCAGCGCTCACCGGATCCCACGCCGGAGCTTCGGCCAAGGGAACTTCTTGCACAGGCTCCTCGGCTTCCTCCTCCGACTCCGAAAGATGTAGCCCCAACTTGCGAGCACCTTCGCGCGACCCAAGCCCTCCGCCCAAGCCGCCGTGGTGCCCAGAAGCAACCAGCCGATTCAGCTCTGCTAGCGCCTGGGGCGTCACACCTGCATCCATCGCTGCCTTTGCAACAGTTGGGTCGAGATGGGTGAAGGCGAGGCCGGGGTTCGGCTTTGCAACAGGCTTTGCCTTGGCCTTCAGCTTGAGTGTCGGCTTGGCACTTGAAGAGGCTGGCTCCTCCTCTCCCTTCTGCATGGCCAAAAGAGCACGAACTCCCGTAGCCACCTTCGTCATAGAGGTTTCCAAGGCCGCTACCCGCGAAGAAAGGGCCTTGCGCTTCGGACCCGCCTCCTGAGTCGGCGGTCTGGTATCCCAAGCTTTCCTGAGCAGCAGCGGCCAGAGCGGCCCCGTGGGGAAACAGCGGTTGGCCATCCCCATCCATACCGAACGGATGCTCCGGCACGAGGTCGCCCTCGAACATCAAGTTCCCTTCGTGAGCAGGACCCAGGGCGCCTGCCCACACTTTCAAAGTCCCAGGGGACTCGGCTCCACGTCCAGAGAGAGCACTTTGGTCAGAGCATTGCGGGGAAGCAGGCGTTTTGCAGGCTTTCGATGCCACACTGAGTTCGGCACGACAACGAGCAAGCGAGCACCTAGCTCCCCTAAGACCACCACCTCGCACGAGCCAGGCTGGCTTGAGGCTCCGAAGCTCCACACTCCGACAGTGTACTCCAAGTCTGGCCACTCCGGGCCCATCACAGCAAAATCGCGCGGAAGAAGAGGTCCATCCTCCTCCTCCCCTGCCTCGGGGATCGAGGCCATCTCTAACGGAATTCTGGAATGCCCAGCCCTCCGCTGGCGAAGACACTTTCCACGTCTGACCTAGCAGGCAGGCCAATGCACACAGAGTTGCCAAGAGAGGCCCCACGCTTAACCAATTCCTTTGCCCCAGAGAAATGGTTGAAGACCAAAGGCGGGCTCAAGTCCCGGCCCTCAAAGTCCCTGAGGACTATCCAGAATCTCGACCCCTGAGGCAGTTGGTCACGTCCAGAAGAGCCCCTTGCAAGCACCTACGCAGCCAGGCGTTGATGCCTCGACACACTGTGTCTCGCTGAGTCCGAGGAAGGGGAGGCACCCCTTCGAGGCGAGCTCCGCTCGCGGGCCCAAGGCCCTGCAATGGGTGAGAAGGCGAGGCCGGCGCGGCCGTGGAAGCAGAAGCCGAAGGCGGCGTCTCTAAGCCAGCGGCACGAGGAGTCAACCTAGACTCTGGACTGGCAGGCTCAGACACAACGGCAAAGGATGATGGGAGGCCTGAGGAAGAGACCTCTTGGGCAGCACCGCTTTGCGCGGCAACACTGGGGCCTTCGACCCCCAACACTGAGCGCAACTCACGCACCTCAATTTGCAGCTGAGCAACCAACCGTTCAAGCTGCTCAACCCTAGCTTGCATACCCCAACCCCACTAACCCCTAGGACCGGCAGGCACCGGAGAGGAGAGAACCCCGAGTAGGGGACTGGGCCGGGCAGGCAGGCAGGCAGGCAGAGGCGAGGACCGGGGTCCGGCGAGGAAGCAAGTGCAATCACACGGGTTAGGGTCTAAACCAACCCTAAAACCCTAGTTTGGGCACAGGCGGAAGTAGTCGGCTTGAAGCCGGGTGGCAAGCCGCCTAAGCAGCACGGATCGGCAGATCCAGAAGGCCTCAAGGAGAGGCAAGAGCAGCAACCCTATCCCTATGCCTAAAAAAACCGAAGACAGACAGAACTCATGAATGACCGGGCACTCAGGACAGGGGAGGCACTCCAAGGCAGGGACCGGACCAGAAGTCAGGAGACGCAGGACCAGAGTCACCAAGGAGGCAGACGAGACCCCAGCTCCAGAAACGAGGGCCAAGTCTCTCATGAACCGAAAACTTCCGGTCTTTGGCAATCAGACATGTGCACCATAGTACGGCTGAAGGGTTCACACACATTATGAGGCTCAGGATGCAGCTTTTTTGCGGGGATTTGCTTTTGGGGAAATCAGGAAACCTATCAAGACACGTGAGCTTCTACCCAGCCACTTTGCGCAGGTGTTCTACTACCCACACGTCAATCAGACCTTTACCGCAAAATCTGACATGATGGTCCAGCTTCAGGGAGCACCTTCAAATCGCCACCAAGCTGAGCAGCAGCAAGGTGCAAAGAACACAAAGGCTCCGAACATCTCTGCACTTGCCAAGTTGCATGGAAGCTAAACTTTGCGCAATCTGAAGACGAGTGCCCAGCTCTAAGTCGTTTGAGGATGACCTGACTGATCTTGAAGCCGGTGGGCTCTTGCAGGACTCTTCACAATGTCAACATCAGCACTAGAATGGGACTTACATTGGCCTCAAGTCCACTCGATCACGCGAATGAGCCTAGCTGGGGAGACGGACCTGATGGGAGGAACCGGCTGTGAGTGCAAGCAAAACTGAATAGGTAATAGCATGTAGAATGTCTCCGCATAAGGAAAAAAGACAAGTATCTTTCGCTTGAAGTTCAACATTCCAATCCATGTGCGATTCCATGTCAGCTTCATTCAGTACCCCCGAAAGTCAAGGCAAAGACCTCAAGCTCCGCCATGGGCAATCCAGGCTGCCTCGGCAAATCCCTCATCTTTGTTTTTAACATGTACTTTAAAAACTGAGCAAAACCCTTAAGAAAATGATGCTCGGCAGCTGAAATAGTTCCTCTAAACACCGAAGGTGGGAAATGACTTGAAATCACCGAAGTCCTACTGTTCCTGACTGAAGCCTCGGCGAAGTCAGTTGCACTAGGCCAGGTAAGACTGAAATACGACAAGTCTGTGGATCTGGGGCCTTCGCGCCTTGAGTTGATTTTTCAGCCTCTTTGCCACTGCCTGCGCCTGAAAACGTCAATAAGTCATGACAACTTCTGCTCCTGAGCGTCAGGCACGACCGGCATGTGCTTCGGCAGTGCAGGGGCACCGGGCCAACGAAAGAGCCATCCTCAGCTACGAGTCTCGGCAGCAAGGTAGCAGATGGTTTGGCGGGTTTGAAGGTTTTCCAACTTGGATTTTCGGTTGGAGGTACGTGATGCCTGCCAATCTGAAGGAAGGCAAGTGTCCACAAAATGCATGCTCAGGTGAATCGCAACTTTATGCCCCAATGTTAGTGCGCCATCCCGCCATGCTTAGCAGACCCTCCTCGGGTGCCTGATTGCAACACGGCCCAGCCTGAGTGAGAGCCCTGGGAGGTGCAAAGGTGGTTGATGGCGCTGTTGGGAACGCCTGAAATAAGAGCACGAGAACACTTAGCGATAAAGAGGCATACCTCAAGAACAAACAGAAAGAGAAATAAGGCGTTGAAGGAGCTGTGACAGCAACAGTCTTTGCATCGGAACACAATGGCAGTGAATGGTCCTGCTGTTGCTGGAGTCAATTCCAGAGATGCTACTGGAGCGGTCTCAGAGACTTATCGAGATTGGCGAAGCCACATGGCTACCGGCTGGTTACTTGTGTACAAGTGCCAGAACTACTAGCCGAATCTGGCGACCGGGAGCTGAATGAAGCGCAGCAGAGGGACACAAATAAGGTTACTGCGGTACATGTGCAAGCTTCAAATTCTATGTCTCAAGCTGCAAGCACGTTGAAGGTCTACCTTAAGGAAAAGCCAGGAGGCCTCCAAACGCAAACGAATTCAAACCGAAAATGAGAACCCAGAGGCCCACAGGCTCACAGGCCATTGCAACCTCTGGCCTCCAAATCCAGGAAATCGACTCGATAGAGCTCGTGAATAATGCAAAGGCAGATGTGCCAGACCCGGGCCTGTTTCTCGACTGGCAGCTGCAAGGGACGGGAATTGAATCCAGTCTGCGTCATCCTCGCCTGGCAACGCATCCCTGCCGCTCAGCTGCGTGATCAGAACGTGGCATCTCGGCTTATTCAAAAAGGGACAGATGTTGTGGGTGCAGGCCGGCAGCAAGGTTTCTGCGGCTTTCAGTCTGGAGCCTACTGAAGCGTCTGCAGCCATGACTTTCTGTATGCACACTCCGCCTTTTCAAAAGGTCCAGGATCACGAAACTTGGAACTGCCACCCGAGCTTCGGGCAGCAGCTATGCTTAAATCTCTGACACTCTTCCCCCCTGCTTACGTAAACAAGGGTACCGGGCAAGGAGGCAAGAAGTTTGATTCCCTTGCTGCGCAAAACGAATTGAAAGCCTTGGCTTTAGAATCAATCCATTTGAAGGCTGCGAAGCTCATGGACTCCGTTCAGAATGACGCCCGGCCGCTGGTATGCTGGGCCATGGGAGCTGTTGTCTGAAGCTTGAATGCTGGGCTTCAAGCTTAGACGCAACTATCCCTCCGGTTCAGAGCTGGGCGTGTAAAAACAACATACCACCTTCATGTCCCGACCAGCAGCCACTTGGCCATGCTTCAGCAAATTACATGGTGGGCGCAGACAGGCCTTTGGCCTTTGATAACAAGCTGCATGAGCAGCCCAGGGTTGAGCGGGGGACTTCCCTGGTTCAGATGATCCTGGGAATTCATGACATGGTCAGCAGAAATGGAGCCCACCAACTGATCCCTGTGCCCTGGAGGTCATTAAAAAGCATGTCACTTCAATTGCACCACACCACCACACGTGGACCCGCGGCTCACAACGCACTTGCCCTGGAAGGGCTTGCCTCAGCCAAGTGATGAAACAATCATCATTTCTTGGGGCGCATGATGAAACAACTCGCTCTATGATGAGAGGAACACAACACCAAACCAAGAGGAGATAGCTGAAGATCCGATACCTTGAAAGGCTGAATAGGGTCGGGCTGGAGGGCTGCTTGTGGTGCAAAAAGTCCATACGGGTTGTTCAGCAAGCTTATACATGATCAACGCTGCCTCAAGCAACCATCGAAGAGGGACTTCCCACACATCAACCATGCTCTATCGTCTGCGCTCCAAAGCTCACCACGAGAAAACTCTTGCGGCCCAAAGTCTTGCATACTTCCAGCCGCACTTCCTTAGGGTTTGGGACCAACATATGCCAACATGTGACAAACATCATGGAGTGGAGCCGTTTTTAGCCAATACTTCACTATCTACGCTGAAGTCACAGTGGGGGCCAAGCGGCTGGCAAACCCACCATTGTGCAGCTTTCGGCGCTGCAGTGGGCGCCGCAGTGGGTGCCACAGCTGGGGCCTTCTTGCAGACTGCAAGGGACACCGGAACCAGGCAGATAAGGTCGGGTTGAGAGCTAAAGCGTGGGAGGTCTCCCAACACCAGCATCATGGCTCTGGAGCTAGTAGAAACCCATGCATGTAGACCCTCACTAGAGGAACTATCGCGTCTGAGACTTGCGGGGAATGGAGTCTCTTAGCAGCGGAAGGTTTTTTTTTGCAAAGGTGTGGCCCGCTCTTTTTCGGTCTTCGAACGCTTCAAATGCTGCAATTACAGCATTTGCTGGTCTTGGAACGTTTCAAACGCTGTAAATTACAGCATTTGCTGGTCTTGGAATGTCTCAAACGCTGCAAATTACAGCACTTGCTGGTCTTGGAATGTTTCAAATGGTGCAAATCACAGCATTTGGTGGTCTTGGAACGTCTCAAATGCGGTAAATCACAACATTTGCTGGTCTTGGAACGTTTCAAATGCTGTCGATTACAGCATCTGCGGGTCCTGTAACTGCCAGCAACGGCTGGTCCTGGAAAGCTTTACATGCTGGAATTTAAACCACATGCTGGTCTTGCAACGCTCCACTCCTTCAACTAGCCCTGGGAAAGGAGTGGGCTTTTGGAATTGGTGGTACGGATGAGGCTTGAGTTCGAGCATGTTGTTTTCAATGTATGTGCTGGTTGATACGGAAAGATGGAACCGAAAAGGAATCACCACATTATTGAGGATTCTACAGGAGCTCTTGTACAGATGCATTCCCCCCTTACATTCCGAACCAGATTTAAGATATACTCTGGAAATATCAGACGCAAAGAATAATACACACAACCTTCCCCTATGGCAGACATGGCGATGGCAAGATGCTTCGTTTTTAGTCGGCCGCCTTTGAAAACCGGGGGCGTTTGGGGCGCACCCCCCCCCCCTCTCGATTTGCAAACAAAATGATCCGCACAACTTTCCCTTACTGCAAACATGGTGATGACATGATGCTTCTTTCCTAAAGGCCTAAAGGAAGCATGGATGGCTTTAAATCAGCTCGGGGGTTGTGGGGCGCAGCCCCCGCCACTTGCAAACAAATGATCCGCATAACCCTCGCGTACTGCAAACATGGTGATGACATGATGCTTCTTCTCTACTGGAAGCATGGATGGCCTTTAATCAGCGGTGGGGTTGAGGGGGGGGGGCCATTTGCAAACAAAATGATCCGCATAACCCTCCCTTACAACAAACATGGTGATGGCATGATGCTTCTTTTGTATTGCAAGCATGGATGGCCCAAACAGATCTGAGGGTCTAAGAGCAACGACGGCGCTCCCTGTGACTGTGGGCACTTTTCAAGAACTTTTCAAGATCGAAGAGGATCCGAAGGTTTCAAAGCAACCATGGCCGGTTTGACGTATGAGTAAAGAATTAAAAAATGAGTTTAAGGAAGGAGAAGAGGGATCAAATCATAAGGACTAGGGCGGATTCCTCCCAATTGCCTGACAGGATGAATCCTGTCGTCGATCTTTGGCAGCACGCTACCCCAATCCGACTCACAAATGTTGTCCGCATCGTCGGATCATCATGCATTTGCAGGTCGCACATAGGCAGCAAATAAAGTTCTCCAACCAGTTCATAAGCATCAAAAACTTGACAAACATGAAAAAATGCCACATGAGCTGCGATACGAAAGCCTAAACGTCCGCTTCCAAGTCCTAGGCAGTCCGGGCCTTTGGTCCTATGGTCCTGTGGTCCCTGGTCCTTTGATCCTGTGGTTCTCGGGCACGGTCCTAAATATTGCATCACTCAGAAACCTCAGAACGTTGTAGTGCCCAAAGCGTATGATGTATAAGGCTAAAGTGCTGCAAGGTGTCCTCCATACCCAGTTGTCTTGGCCACCGGACCACGAGTCCAAAACCAGGGGACCGACTACCAGACCAAAGGACCAGAAGACCAGGAACCACGGGACCAAGGACCATGGGACCAGAGCACTCAATGACCAGAGCCACACGAGGACTGAGCCACATTGAAACGCTTCAAATGCTGCAAAATACAGCACTTGCTGGTCCATGAACGTTTCAAATGCTGTAAATTACAGCAATTCAAAGGGACCGGCTGACCACGGGACCTCCAGACCAGAGGACCACGGGACCAGAAGACCACAGGACCAAGGGACCAGAGCCACACCTTTGCAAAAAAAAACCTGGAGCCTCTCTTAGCCTTCCACAAAGTTTCAGATGCAGAAAAAGACCCAAAGGGATCCCAAGCCTACACCCACACGTGCCTTGCGGAGTGCCGCCATCTCTCTCTTTTCTTTCTCTAACCTGCCAAGGTGCTGAGGCTGGTGAGCATGTGTGGCAATGACCTGCGTTGCCTGTGTGGGAATGGCAGGGAAGGTGGTGGTGGCGGCGGTAGCGGTCAGGCTGGCAATCTTGGTGGAGGTGCTCGTGGCGATATGCTAGTGGTAGCAGTCTGATGATGCTGGTGCTGTTTCTGTCGGTGATGCAGGTGATGCTGGGTGGTAAAAAGGGGTGTTTGTAATAAGTGATAATACCCACAGACCCCACAGTTCGCTGCCAGGTGATGCTGTCTGTTGTTTGTCGCGTCGCAACAAAGAACGAAGGGTTGGGGTTTAAGGCGGGGGGAGGGAAGGGAATAACGTACGGTACAGATAAGGACATACATGATTAAGGGCGTCATGTTCAAATGCATCCAAGATATACAAGATGAAAGCAGGATTCGCAACAAAGTGATTCGGCAAAAAGTTTCATAACCACTTCCACACGACATGAACCGAGCTGAAAGAACATATTGAAATAGGGACGTACCACAAGAAACATTCATCACCAATTTGCTGCATGTATCAGAGAGATCTTCTGCGTGCCCCATCATGCTGTCCTTGCGCCATGTCACGGATGGGCTGGCTCTTAGCATATGTCTGAGGCTTCGGGGGCCAGTGCCTCTCAGGCATGTGAGCCACAGTCAATATTTTCCTATAGGGGAATATAGTAGGGACTATAACACAAAACTACGAGAAGGACCCCAAGGTCCTCTGTTAAGGGTACCCTTAAAGGGGTTAACGTCCACAATAGCTTATATGATGCTGGTGGGCATACTCGTTTTTGTGTTGCGAATATATAATAACTGGAAGAACTGCACAGCACATACTGTTTGCCGGATGGTGGCTCTGGTGTTCAAACTGCTGTCCAGACAATGCTGTTGCGTAAAGATCCAAGAGGATTCCCTTGCTCTCGCATGTGCAGTCTTTAGGCTTTCGACCCAAAGTCGTGCAGTTGCCTGTGGCTGTGACAAAGAGAGAGTACTGTCATGCAACACCCTCTTCTTTTGCTCGTATAAGCCAAACATAACATCTTCGGCTAGACCAACAGAAAATCTTCTATTAGATCCTCTATTTGCCCGAAAAATTGTAGACCTCAGGCTCAGCAAATCCTACGCTGGCTGGAATAAACTTCAACAGAAAACACGTGGTTTTGGCACGTAGTACACGTTGCTATCCCGAAGACTTCTAAACTTCAGGTCCTCCAAACACCACGAAAGCTAGTGTTTCGCGGAAACCGGTGGCAAGCTAGGGGTTCTGGGCATAATGATAGCGACAATAGTACACCCCTTACCAACTACAAATTTCTGAAACCGGTACCAGACCACAAGTGTTGGATCTTGCAATACAGGAAAGAGAAGGATTGGAAGGCAACGGGGAGGGCAGATAATTTCGTTCGTTGTGAGAAGCAAATTCAATAGAAGAGGAGCTGTTTCCGTTTACCCCACGCCCGGCAACAACCTCGAGATTTAAGCTTTCAATGGTAGCGTCCAAGTCACCAGAGGTGCCTTAGAGAGCACGCTGAAAACCCTCAGACCTGCTTACGTTTCAAGTAGAAACTAGTCAAATTCCAAAGTATGTCTGTACTTTCGTTTCAAAACTTGGCAGCAAGTGTTGAAGCCTCATTTTCAGCAGGTGTAGTTGGTAGGCGAGGCCTACACTTCCACACCCAGGTTGGGCTGCCAAACACCGCGCCCCATGCGTTGATAAGAGCAGCTGGACGCTGAAATAATGGCCCTGCCGATACTCCTGTGCTCGAAGGGCTCTCTGCGTGTCGTCCAAAAACGTGCTACTTCCTGTATTTTGTATGCATTTCGAGGTTTGCTTCACGTTTTTGCTCATGTTTTACGGCTGCACCTAAGCCCAAAAATTTGAGGACTTGATGGTTTCGCGATGCGGTGAGAAGAGCTAGGCAGGGTGCCCTCACCAACAAGGGCTTGAATTGCAGTATACTCTTGCAGCAGCAAGCACAGGACCACTGACAGGGGCACTCTTTCAAAATTTGGTTTACGGGCAAACACTTTGCCTCCTCCTCGTCGTAATAAGGGTTATCGTTGTTGTGTTGGTAGTAGCAGTAGTGACACTAGTAGCAGTAGCAGGCAGTAGCAGAAGCAGTAGTAGGGGAAGGACCCGGAGTCAGAGCAGTAGATGTCATCGCAAAGCGGCCAGTTCACGTGAGATTCCCTGACTTGTTGGCAATTGGTCCCGGCGAGCTTGCTAGGAATGCGCCAAAACCAGAAATGGCGAAGCTCCCTGGTCGACGCCTTTCCCTCTTCTCCCGCATCGCGGCCAGCTCCTAACAAGGTCGTCACAGAAGCTTCACTTTAGCACAAAACACTTCTGCAGCGGAACAGCTGCTGAAGGCACCAGAGTCCACATGCCTGAAGAATTGCCATAGCAAATCTCAAGGCTTGCACATTCACTGTAGCGTCTAGTGTGGTTGGAGCTCTTAACGTCTGATCAGCTTGTGGAAGACCATTGGAGCAGCAAAGGCATTCTTTGACTGCGTGGAGGTCACTCCTTCAGCGGGTCTTTGCCACTGGCCTTGTAAGCCTCAAAGTCAGGATGCTGATAAGGGCGGGAAATTTTGAATTATATGTTCCTGTGTGGAGTGCAGATGTCCTCCTTCTTACAGCCCATGCAACGTGCAATGTTTATGTGGCCCCGCCTTGCATGAGTGCAGATATTGAGGTACTCCACACACAGTTGCCCAAGCACTTGGTGTCTCATGGAAGTTCCAAAAAGAATCCTGCCTCCATGGCTTTCTTGTTAAGCTTGTCCCGCGCCTCCTGGGCCTGTCATTAGGTTGAAGCGGGCTCAATCTGACCCGAGATGTTGAAAATCGGATTTCTGAGCATGGAAAATACTGCGCAGAACATGAAGGATGATAATGGAACTTGCTCAGGCAGGTGCCTGCTTGCTCATGAGAACGTTGTCATAAAGCTCGGCCCTGCCAAATGTACCATTCCGGTGTTGTCTGCCAGAAAACATGACTGCCAGTAGTCTATCTGAATAAACGGCCGCACCCACAACCAGCATATGTGGCAATTGCTGAGCCAGCATAAAATCCAAGTGGCTCGCCGCGCGCATTAATGAAGCAGCACAAGAAGAAGTCGGGGCAGACGTAGTTGGTCAGCTTGGTGATCTGGCACAACAGGTTCCAGATGGGGGAATCCAAGGATGAGCAAGTGGCGATTTATATGCAATGCTGGGACATTGGACGTGGATTTGGAACAGGCCTAGGCCCTGAAAACAGCTTGACAATTTGGGTGTCAGTGCTTTGGAATATCTCCAATGCATGGCAAGCCATTGACGAAGCAGCTTGATCCCTCAATCGCGGATTCCGATTCTCTCAACACCCTACATGCCGAAAGAATTCTCAACCTTGGCACACACAAAAAAACTCAGCGAGCAAGCGCACTGTGAAAAATTGACTCGAACAACAACAGGCGGTTCCTGATTTGGGAATGCTTCTGCTGCGATTGCCACTTATGCAACGCCAAAACGCGGCTGCGGCTGAGATGAGTGTGCAAAGCTGCAGCAAAGGTTACAACTAGTACGTTTAGCCTTGAGCTTCCCATAACAGTGAAAGTCACTGCGACGAAAATGCCACTTTCGGAACAGAAGTTGCATAGCCTACCAAGTCAGACATTTGAAGTTGCATTTTCGATATTGCTTCCGCACCTAGTCGCCCCAAGTTGAAGACTGAACACTTGCGCTGCAGGCTTGTTGTAGCGCAAGCAAACGGCAGAGCAAAGACTTACAACACTACTCTGCAAGGCACCGTCGGCGACGCAAAGGCACCAAAACTATGACACCAGCATCAACTTCAAAACTTCTGATTAGCCAGAATGCGGTACACCGCCACTTGAGCATGTGGAGAAAAGGAAGCATGGCCCCTGCGCAAGGATGACACGCACAAATCAGACCTTACAGCACAATTCACGTACCATGGGTACCAGTACAACAAGCTCTGATAAGATGCCATAGCAACGACAAAGTCTCAGCGTGAAGAGCTGCATTGTGAAGACTTGAGGCAACAAAACTGCGCTAAGTACACTTTCTGGATTTTCTTCTAAGAGCCTGCGCAGTAGACCAACTTCGTCTACCTGCCTCAACAGACAGGGTCCGCCCCTTAGCACTTTGAGGAGGCGTTTCTCAGAGGAAGCATTGAGAATCTATTCTTGAGGAGGGCCCCACTCATCCTAATGTAGGAGTGAGATGCAGCAAGCATTCTTTCTAGAAGGAATCAGAACCTAGAAAGGACAAAGGCTTCGGGAGCGCGAGCACAGCGATTGTGGTCATGTAATGAAAAAGGCCTGCCAGTACAGGTTCGGGACTGTTAGCCTGGCATAAAATATGCCCTTATCTCTCCGAGCTCAGAAGAAGGGGAGACAACAATTTTGGATTATAATTTCCACTCCCCTGCGGACGCAAATGCACGATTTGTAGGATCCCGGTTTGCTCACATCTTGCAGCTACAACGTGCATGACGATAGCAACACACCCGCCACCAACTTTCCCAACACCAAAATATGAGTATAGGAACAACACATGTTCTACATTTACGCGCCCCTCTTCATGAATGTTCTGAGGTGATCCACCTCAGCTTAAAGGACGTCCTGGCTAAAGCACAAGCTCCGTACTTGGTCAATTCCCCTGTGTCCTGCATCGAAAGATAAGCTGTTCAATCGTATTCCCATTGGATCAAGTTACCAAAGCATGGCTTAAACGTGTTTAGAGACAGCATCTTGAGGTCTGTCTGGACTAATAAGCAGGTCTCCTATGACAGGCCAGCATGTCCGAAACAAAAACTTGACTTACCTACTGCCACATGCAACAGGAATGCCAGCAGCTGCTAACCAGAAAACAATCACTTTTGCTTACCTATGTTTACCTCCACCCATTCGTGTTGTTTCGAGTGGCCCAGAATGTTGATCATTGCCATAGATTCATCCGTAATAGCAGATCAGTTCTGAAGACTTGGCGCAATGCTGACCCCATGGACTGGGTCAGGCTTCAGGTGGTTCCAAATGTCCTTGAAAGCGGAGCCGGATACCCAAAAAGCACGAACAGCAATCTGAATCTGAAGAACCCGACAAGTGCAAGTCTACGAATCAGCCCGAAACAACCATCCTGCAGCAAGACCTCATGCGCTGCCTTTGGGGCACCTGCAACGAAAACATCTCCCAAGTGCTTTGGCCCGCAAACCCACCGAGTGAACCAACCGCTGCAAGTCGGGCACGGTAAACCGGAAGGCAATGCCTGCGCCGCCTCACGGCCATCAATCTCCAGCACCTTCTTTCAGGCTGCAAGCTTGAGGTCGATTTCAGCCTTATCCAAACAAGCGAGAATAAATTCTGACACCTCTCCCGCCTCGTCTTCCGCTCTCCACTGTGCAACTGTGAAAAGCCTGAGGCTGAACTTGAAGATCTCAAGCTTCACAGGTTGGTGCTCTGGCGCCCAGCAGAGCTTTGAGGATTTCGGTCAAGTTCAGGCAGCAGGTAAAGGCTCCCCTTCTGATGTTTTGAATGCTCATCCCAGTTGTTGGTGAACGTTGCACACCACAATTCATAACCCTTCCCTCGCACAATGACAGGCTTCAAGACTTGGGCGGCAAGGAAACGCAGCTCTAATGTCTCTGAAAACTGTCAGAGCACAAGTGCAGACAAACTGATTCTCTTTGCAAGGCACGTTGAGTGAAGGTCATCCACCAAGGAGCCATCACCTCTGCGGGGAGAAGGCATGCGGCACGTCAAGATGTAGAGCACGAAGGACTTGATTCAACACTGCAGACATGTGCAGCTGGGAGGACAGGGTTCTAAGACTCTAAGACCATTGGGGCAGACGACTGTTTGTCCGAGCCACTCTCCCAGTAAACGTTGCCCTCTAGGTCGAGTGTGCGGTGAATTAGCAGAGCCCGCTCCTTCTCCTTCCACGGCTGCAAGTCTTAGTCGCGAGCCGATTTGAAAGCATGTGCCAAACGCAAAAAGTGCCTAAGCCATTGCACCTTCGATGCTTGCTGGGCGGAATCCTTTCGCAATTTGACTCTTTATTTGTCGACGTCCTCTACACGACTTTGCGCGAAATAGGAATGCCATGTCAAGTATGAGGCAGCACTCTGCGGCCAGTGTTGCTTAGATTGCTACGAAGCTTCCTCTCACCATCAGCAAAGTCTTCAGAGTTGCTCTACCTGGCCTGCACCTCAGATTAGGGGCAGCCTGTAAATCCCCCCAAACAAGTACCATGGTGCTCTTCTCTTAAAGAACAGACCCGAGCCTTCCGGCTCCGGAACTCCATGCCTGAAGGCCGGCAACTAGGCAATGTAGAGCTATACTATGCAAGGGACTCGATGAAGTCCTTTAACAGTCCCACATAATCGCACTATGTACAGAATTCGTAGCGGATGGTAACTCTCATCCTGGGATGACTATAACAATGTTTGCTCTTGTAGCTGTTTCGCATCAACCAAGTTTTGCCATTCGCAACCTTATAATATCTTGTTTAAGTCCAACTGCCTAAGGGAAGGCTGCCTGGACCGCAGAACGAAAACTCAAGAACCGAAACAGCCCCGCCTGCTGGGGTGATACGAAAGTCTGAGCAGAAGCGCTTGCACGCGAAGGCCGGCTTCCCGTTGTACTCCACCTGGCTCTTATCTGTTCTAGACACTAGCATGGAAAACGGCACAAGAGAGAGGCCAATACGAGAGCCATTAAGCCTGAAAGTTTTGGTGGAAAGCGGATTTTTAGCTGGCGAGAGTTCGGAAACCCTGCCTGCCCTGACTCACTCACCCGGTTTGGAACGCTAGAACGGACCGTTGAGGATTCACTTGGACTGTCCCACAGCTCTTTCACTGATACGCTGACTGACGTGACATATCTCACAAGATTCCTCAGTGTCGCCCTTTTTCTTCGGGACGTGGTCTCATGTTCAACTCCTGCTTCGTGCGCCAAGTCAAATTTTGTTCTCCAAAAGAGGTGAGGTATCAGTCGCTGGTTCTTACCCGCTTGCTTCTAGATCCATGGCCTCCTCAAAGGACGTGTTGCGATCCCGTGCCCCCGTAACCGGTGCAAGCACCTTCATCGTCCTGGCCGGCAGGAGTATGTCAAAGTGGCACCAGTCTCAGTCTGAAGGCTCCACAGCATCTTGGTAGTTCAAAGTGGAGTCCACATGGTGCTTTGGTTCGTATTTAGGTCTGTCAATCTTGAAAAACACTGCCCGTTTTCACGGCCAACTGCTTACATCCCTACCGCGCATGACCCCTTTGAGGATTCTTGGATTCGACTTATCCACTGTCAATCCTCAAGGCTCCGCAGCGTGCCTGCTTCCTCGAATAAGTTCAGTTTAATCTTTTCGACGTGCGGGTCTTGCCAACAAAACATGGTCTGCGACGTACTAGACATGAACTAAATTCAGCATTTTCCAGATAATGGGTACCTGAGTAGGAAATATATATTGGGAGCTATACTAAGCTGCAAAAAGGAACCCTATGTCAACCCTTCATGGTCCCTGAATTAAACTCAATGTTGACAGCACCTCACATAGTTTCAAGAATTGCAGGGGCATGCAAGAAAAAAAGGCATTCAAGTCAATAAATTAAAGCTTGGGGGTGCTTGGCTTGGCGCGCCCTTTGAGGGCGCTCCAGAAAGACATGCCACATGCCTCAAGAATCCAAAGGAGCTAAGTCCCTTCACAAAGACGGAAGTCGGCCTGTCTTCCTTGATGGTGAACTTCCAGGTCCGCTGATCTTTGGCCTCATCAGCCTGCACTGGGCTCTTTACCCCAGCGCCGCTGCAAAGAGTCATTCCAGGCCGGGGACTATGCGGGGAAATACCTGTAGCTTCAAGCAGCTTGCAGCTTTAGGCTTGATTCCTGTAAGATTATACGGGAACCCTTAAAAGCCTGCATCGAGAAAATCTGACGCAACCATGATCGCTGCCAGCCATGGAACCACACAGCAGGTCTTGTTCCTTACTCACACTGCTGTGATGTCACTTTCTAGCTGTCCTACCTCCGGTACCACCGACACAACATGCCACAGCTCTTGCTACAAGCATGTCCTTGATGCTGTTGTAAGGTGCCAGCATCTTCTCTTTGGTTATCTACATGCACTGAAGCCCTGCCCTGTCCTTCAGCCAAGGCATTTGGGGATCTGTTTCCATCCTCGGCTTCAAGCGCGGATACTCGGAGATCCCAGACCAATGCAGTGTTCACACCCCCAAACTCGGGAAAGCCAAAGCTGCCACATTTCATCTTCAGAAGATTATCACTCAATTCTGCCCTGGGAGCCACACTTAAGCTCAAGATCATGCCCAGCGTCAGCATCACTGCCTCGCTGCTTTGCCCATCCTTGGATGAAAGAAGAACACCAGACAGTCTGTCAAGGAATGCGCCCCTTTACCATTTGCAGATGGGCGTACTTGGCATTGAAGGACCCTGAAATCTGCGGAACTCCTCTCAGCCTCTGTGCCCTCTTTGTGTATGCACTCTCTTGGGCACACAGCTTCGGCTTGCACAAGCTGGAGTCTAGCAAACTTCTAAACTCCTTGGGGCAAGTTGCTAGGCCTGGGGCTAGCTCTAAAAGAGTGCTTGGACCGGAGCTTTATACTGGATTGCCATGGATTGCCTGTTGAGATCCAGCCATTGCACTTCCAGCCTTCCAGCCCCAGTGTCGGGAAAACAGAACACATAGTCCAACAGGTTGAACTCCTGCAAGGGAGTGGCTTGGAGCGATGCTCGGCTGGAGCGCATGACATGACCTGTGTTTGCAGACTTGCTGCATCTTGGATCCTCATCCATTGAGTTGGCAGACGAGCGTTGCACACTGGAAGCAGTTGGTTCAAAGTAAAAGCATATCATGCGAGCACCAGTGAGAATGACAGCACAACCGGACATGCAGGATAATGATCGCAGCGGTGACGTACGCAGCATTTTGCCTGGTCTGGATCACATAGCTGCGACCACTTCTCTTCGTAGCCGCTTGGAGGTAGCGTTGCTGCAGGCTCCGGGCTGACGTTGTTCCCTGGCCACAAGCTAACTGACACCAAATGCGGTTTGTGTTCCGTGATCTTGCGAGTGCTCTTGGTCTCAATCGAAAATCGCAACATGAAAATCCTCAGGGGCAAATCACTGCACAATAATCGGGCTGACGCATCAAAAAAAAAAATGCTAAGCATCAAAAAGAAATTTGATTCCAAAAATCAAGAAAAATTTTGAATCTTGGCGCCCCGGCATCAAAAATAAATAAATAAATAAGCATCAAAAACAAATTTG
>CAJNIZ010015780.1:200920-212220 GCA_905231905.1 Symbiodinium pilosum
CTTGTCAATTTTTTTCTTGATGCTTCTCAAATTTATTTTTGATGCCTTGTCAATTTTTTTTTTGATGCCCATGCCCAATAATCGACTCTCCTCCGGTGCCATCGCTGGAGACTGCAGGGGCAGGCTTGGCCACCTGCATGCAAAGGCTTCAAAATAAATTGCGTCTGAACCTCTGCCCTAATGAAGAGGATCATCCTGCATCTCTATAGGAGTGTTTGCACTGTCTGTCCTGCAAGGCGGGCGCTGGGGGATCCGCCGACGCACCGCACCCCATTGCTCCGGGAATCAGCACTGTGCAAGATCTGCAAGATCTGCAAGCTTGCGAACTTTGGCCTAGATTAGTGGTCCTGTAACGTGGATCAGGATACAACCAAAATGCATTCTCACCAAAGACGCTGACCAGCTATCCACTTCAAACTCGAGCCATCAAACCGTTTCGACAAGCTACCTGACCTTGTTTGCTGCATGGTTCAATTGCCGAAGGCTACAAGTAATAGCCCCAATACTTCCAATAGGCCGCGGGCCATCAAGCCCAGAAACCAATTTACTTCTTTCCTTTGAACTCTTTCGGAATCTTTCGGGTCAGGCTTCTGCAAATGAAATCCCAAGGCTTCCAGCCTTCTTTGCGAGCTTCCACAGGCTTAGACCTCGCAGCTGAGGCAAGGCCCACAACGTTGCAGGCCAGGAAGGCCCAAGCGCTTAACAAGGTGCCCCCGACTTGCCGCGACGAGAAATATGATTCTGCATAGCAGACTTATACTTGTGAACCAATGACCATTATCCCTACCATCCTCCTTTTCCCACAATCCAAGAAGGCGCAACCAACACACCATGGAACCCTTCAAACGATACATCCCAGGGGTCACACTCGAACTTCCTTCGTTTCCTCAAGCGTTCCATCTCATCCGCTGGATCCTGACACGAAGAATGAAGACTTCGGTACCAAAAATGGCATGCACACAGGAGGAGGCTCGGGCGGGGGGAATTAAACGAAGCATGAAAACAAGCAGCAGCAAGCATCAGCAAGCAGCAGCAGCAGCAGCGGCGGCGGCAGCGGCGGCAGCGGCAGCAGCGGCGGCAGCAGCAGCAGCAACGGCAGACGACGTAATGGAAGCAGCTACAAGTGAGGAGTAGCAGGAAATCATTCTTGCCGTAGCAGCAGCAATAACAGCAGCAGTAATATCAGTATTCCATAGTTCAATACCACAGTGAACATGGTTAGAAGTGCACCAGATCCCACCGTAAGTTACCAAAGGACTCCCGACTATCACTGGTAGTAGAAGGGCAGTTGTTCTGGTGAAAGTAGATAGCAATAGTCAACTTCATCGTAGGAGCAGCAGCAGCAGCAGCGGGCACCTCAATCGGCGGGAAGTAGGGATGGCCGTGGTGAGAGCAGGAGCAGGTCAAGGACACGCTCCAAATGCTTCACAGTGCAAAGTGCAATGTTGGCCTCCTTGGGCTCGTCAAGCCCATGTGGCACCTCTTCAGCATTGGGCGCCTCAGACACTCAAAAGCTCTACCTGGCTTCCAAGACATGTTGACCTCACGCTAACATCATATCATAGCATCTCATAGTCTGGAGCCGGCACCTGGTTTTCGGCACCCTCAGCAGCACCCTCAACGGGCGGCGGCGGCAGGGCGAGAGGCCTTAGAGGAAAGCACCAAGAGTAGTGTTGCGCCATACTTTTGGCCATGGGCCACGGAGGAAATCCAGAAACAAACTGAGGCGTCTTTGGGCTTGAAGCTACCTACGGATTGCCTGTGAAGCCAACAGATGAGTCCGCTTGTCAGACTCGCAGGAAAGCACGCAAACTCAAGTTTCCGCAACCACTACCAACTGAGTTGGGACCCGTGCTGCGGTGCCTCCTCATCCAAATTCCTTCTGGGAGGCATGGCAAAAAGCACACAGAGGCAGATGATGCGAGTCGTAGTTGTCCAACGCAAAGCACAACTAAAGTGGACAACGGCTTCTCTCACATAGCCGAATGCCGGCAATAACAAAACCAAGATCACCACCATCATCAGCATCGTCATCATGATGCTTAACCAAACCCAGCATAAATTGTTTACGAGAGGATCTATTGCTTATGACTTGTCGCCAAAAGGAAGTTCAATTGCGCAAGGGAAGATTTCTGGCTGGAATTTCATATGTAGCGGTTTGCTTAATTTGTTTCTGAGGCTTCTGCGGGGCAGTGGGTTGCGGGTAACCAATCTTCACAGGCTGGGAAATCGAGGAAAAAGGCGGGTGTGAAGGCGTTCATGTTATGAAGGAAGGGGTTGCCACATCGGCAACATCAATCGCTCCAGTCTCTGAGAATTCCTAGAGCGCCGAACATCTTCCTACGTGTTTGGCAATCCGGCTCCGAAGCAACTCTTCCAACTTGCAAGGCAGTTTTGGGTTCTGGAACTCCTCACCTCTGCGCTCTGGATCCAGGTGAAGGGCGCGGTGCCGGGCGACTGAGCAGGGGCGCAGAACTTGCAAATGCGTATGCTTTGAAAGACGGTCTTCAGACACACCAACCCCTCTACACTGAATACTGAACAAAGCTTGAGGCACTTCTTTGCCCTCGGCCGCGCAGGCTTTGGGACATCGACCTGGCCAGAGCTTTGGGGCCATCTCTTGCTTCCTTGTCTCCCATGCTTTCCACCCCAAACTGCCGTGGATGATGGCTTGGCGCCAAGCTGCTGGCTTTCCAGAAATAGGACAAGTTGGGCAGACAACGAAGAGAGAGATTCAGGAGCAAACGCTCAGGTGCTGTTTTGCTCGACCTTTCGCATTGTTCCCACTTCAGCTTTACATTGACTCCTAGTCCGCAGTCCAGATATGATAGCGTCAGGACTCAAGCGGCGAAATCCCAAGCTGGAAAGAACTTTGGCTGCCAAATGCACATGTTCCCTGATTGAATGCAAACGCAAAAAGCCTTACGACCTGACACTCTTCATCCGACGAGACCCTACCATACATGTGTTTATCTGTTAACGCCAGGATCGTCACCGAACCTGAACCGCGTACATGTTTGCAAATCCCCAAATTTGCCAGGCATGCTGCCCAGATGCTGTCCACAGAGAACTCCGCCCCATGCGCCTGGAGCAGTTTCTAGACGCAGAAGCTCTGTTGCGATGCACCGTTTCACATAGGATCACAGAATGGATCCTACAATTGTAGACTTGCGATCGTCATTGTCCTGCTGTTGCTGCTGCTACTGATAAGAACAATGATGACAATAAAAATAGCAATGACAATGGTGCATACCCCACGTTTCATGCAGGACAGTCCTACTGTTGAATACTGTGCAAAATTGCTCTATTAGTGGTCACCAGAATCTCCTTGCAAGCCACATATACATTTTGGAACCTGTGCCCAGAGTAAACCAGGAGTGGCTGACCATGCGAGCTCCGCTCTGCATGTTCTTCACAACATCTCCTCAACCGGAAGCCTGGATTAACAACTCATTCGCGCAAGTACTGCGCGGCCACGTGCTCACAAGCGATTACAGCCACAGCTTTTGTGTGGATGCAGGGTGCACTAAACTGGGCTTTGGGACCACTGGATTCTGGATCCAGAAAGCAAAGCCCACTAACAAGCATTGAAAATTGATCATCTTCGGCTTCTTTTTGAAGCTGGTCTTGAGCATCCAACAGTTCAGTTTTTGGGGGGAAGGGCGCGCTCCCTTCCAGTCCGATCTCCAATATTACGGCATGCTGGAGACATGTGGTTAATGTTCTCAATCATATAAAAGTGTATAGTAATCTACTGTACTTGTACTGGATTAACATGGTCGCATACAGCAGCAGTACCACACGAACACTATGCTCTAGTTGTTGCGTCGACCAGTTTGACAATCACAGCCATCCTTGGGCGACGCTGGCCAAAGATCTCTTCGTCACCCTGCCCAAACACCTTGACTGCCAAGCTTGAAGGCACAAAGACTGTGTCGCTCGAACGGACAAGTAAACGAAAAAAAAGTACAGCTTTCTGGTATGATGCAGAAGGAACCACTTGCGCCGACTCCATTCTGATCTGCCTTGCCAGCTGCTTGTTCCAATAATTCAACACCGACCCACACATCTTGCCTAATGCTGTGCACTTGAAGACGTCCACCAGTGCTACCTTAGAGAGCTGATTCTGTGTCAGCCCCGAATTCTGAAGCTCGGCGGACAATGCAAAGTCAAGCACGTCACCCACCTTCTTGCGAGCATCCTCTTCGGTGCTTCCCGCCACAGCCATGAGCATGTAGGTGTTCCAATTGACGATATCAAGAACCACCAGCTTCTCAATGCTAGGCAAGGACTCCATGGATCTGCCGAGCTTGGAAGCTTCGTAGGCCTCACTTCTCTGAAAAAGAAGCGGCGCAAGCAGGTGCTCTGCCACGGCCTTGGCACCGTAGCCCTTGCCTGCTGGCAGGATGTCATTGAGGAACACTTTGTCAATGGTCCATGTCCGGTTAGCAATGTCCAGCCACGTCACGAAATGTGAGTACTCTGGGGAACCCACAACCGCATCATGGAGCATGTGTTGAAGATGCGCGAGTTGGCCACTTGCTTGGTCCATCCTCTCTGCCACAAAAAACGTGCGCAGCTCCAAAATGTGCGGAGCAAACTGCTTTGAATCGGCCTCAGCCTTGGAGCCTAACAATTCTTTCATGCTTCGCTGCACAAGGCCCATCCCAACATATTTGACAAACCCGTCGACCGTAAGGCCCAATGTAGAAGCTTGCAGAGGATACTCCACTTCCTTCCGCGTCCACTCCAGCACAATCGGCAACTCCGGTTCCGGCTCGGCCTCTGCTGTCATGTCCTTCATGACTCCTGAGATACTGTCCAAGCTCTGGAGTGAGCAGCTCGAGCGGAAACGATCTGCTTGGAAGACCGTGGAAGTGCTCCGAGTGCTAAAAGGATGCGACCCATCCCAGCTTGCCATTGATAAGGATCTCGCTAAGCTCGGCCTCGCCTTCTTCATCTGGGCCTGGATGGATGCCATCTTTTCCACCTGGCCAGCGATTGCCTGCCTCAACTCGCCTAGTAACTCCTCTGTCGACATCTGCTCCTCCTCTTGGCAGATCCAGAAAGAATCAGATATGGTCGATTCATCTTGAGAGCTCAAAGTTGCAGCTAGGAGAAGATGCTTAGAGCTTCGGATCGCCTCTACCAATGCTCCTCGCTCACCGCCAACTTGGGCACATCTCAGGCTCACCTTGAGAACCATGCCTGAAGGAACCTTGACACTTCTGAAAACCGTTTCCACCTCCGGGGTGTCCTTACAGGCCTCATCCACTGACATTTCGACGATCCCGATATCTGCTTCCTGAGCCTTCTGGCCCAGCAAGCTAGTCCTCGCGTGATGAGTTCCCTAGACAGGTTTGTAGGACCTTAGCAAACCACGAAAACTGCAAACTGCAAAAAATGTACAAAGTGGGAAAGCAAGTGTCATAGTGGTTGCTACCCTCCTTCGCCTCATGGTCAGGTCAAAAGTTTGGTCGACGTGTGAGCCGACTCTCAAAAGCACTGCGGACCGCACCCGCATCTTCCTCTTCTGCAGAGCGCCTTCCAGCAGGCGAAGCTCTTCTGGACAGTCGAAGCCTACGACCCGGAGCTGAAGGCTCTTCTTGTCTGTCTGAGTCACTGTAAGCGTCAAAGGCAGGCCTGGCAAAGGAAAGAAGTCTCTGCTTCTCTACGTTAAGCTTTTGCAATCAGCAAAAAAAACTGTCAGTATGTCATGGGTGCGGTGATGTTTCCCTGAGGCGGAAGAAGCGTCTTGAAAAGGTTACCACCTGCGACCAGATGACCTTCCAGCTTGAAGAAGCTGTGAGCCTGAGCTCGTGGAATATCGGGCTTCTCCTCCAGGGGGATGCGTAAAGCTGTAGTTCAATCTGGCATTCAATGCTTCACAGAAATTACAGGGTCAAAAGGTTCAACGCCAAAACCGAAAAGACAAGGACACTAAAGCTCCGTCCATTTTTCTCCTGTGACTCGACACAGCCCATGCTTACCCAGCAAGGCGCTCACGGAGCCTCTGGCCAAGTAATCTAAGCCTGGTTTGAAAAAACTTGAGCCGTCACGATAGACGTGTATGGGGTTCTTAAAGCTGGAGGTCCTGTTTCGTGCGCAAATTGCAAGGTCATCATCACATAAAACGTGCTGGACGGCCGCTGTGGGATTAATGGGGAAAAGTCTGCACTCCAAAGAATGCCTCAGATTATACCCTGAAGTGTAACTGCGGTTGCATTGTGTTAAACCAATTCTGCGTCAGCAACACTAGTAGCATCTACTGTTGCGCCCCTGAAACATCCATACCGCTTAAAGGAAGTCGCAAGAAAAGCTTGTGCACCAGTAAGCAGAGACAACGGTATCTCTAACCCAGCTTTGAAAGTCTTCGCCTTCGGCGCACCACGGGTGAGAAGATACCTGAGCCACCCAGAGTTCTGAAGCAGGACCCGAAGCTTGCATCATTGCCACTACTATAAGGCCAAGCCCCTGCGCCTGCCATAGACACATTGGGCTTGATGAGAAAAAAAGATGTGCCACGTTCTGCAATTCTCTCTGTCATGATGCCAATGTCGTTGTGCCAACAGCTCAGTCGCACATTTAATTCGCTGCACCGGCAAATGTTGCTAATCAAACTGTCTGGATGGAGGTGGATCTACATCCCTGCTGTGAGAAGTACATGCTGTTGATTTTTGTGCTCTTTTGGACACATGTTGCAGGAAATATTCACCTGGTGTCTACATTACCAGAGTCCACGCAGACAGTGACTTGAAAAAATGACGATGTAACACCAGCTGAGGAAAGCGCAAGTCGTTCTCCAGCAGTTCCTCCCTGTTCTCTTCTGGGGACTGGCGCAAAAAAAGCTTCACAGCAATAGCACCTGCAGCCTCAGCCTCATAATAAAAATCCAGCATCTTCCTTGCTGAGGTCAGCCTCGTCGCCAGCCCCATTCTCTGAGAAGCCCAGGGGTGCGAGACTCCTGACCCAGAACTTCGCTCAAAGCGTGACTTCATGTGACTTGCTCCAATCCTGTGCTGTTAGTGTGAGCACCCAGTGTGGCTCGGGCACGAGCAACAAGAAGTCCCAAACGTCCGATGTGCCAAGGCTGAAAGGCCTACCGTCACACCTTTCAGATATCTGCAGCCTTGGGGGGCTAGGTCCCAGTAGGGGCCTTAAAGAACAAGCTTAGGCGGTTCCAACCTTGGTTCGCCGGCAGGCGATTCCAGCGACTCCATCGCGGCAGCCAAGAAATGAATGGAAAACTTTGTTGATCTGTCTTGGTCTGATGCATGGAGGTTTTGTCGCCAAGCTTAGGCATGTGAGGCAAGAATGAAAGATGGTACAGTCTCAAGTTGAAATCTATCGCTTTGGGTTTACCTGTTTTTGGTCTGGCTCAGGGACCATCGGTTGAAAGCTAAATGGTGACCTCTAATTAGATGAAGGTTGCGTGCAGGGTTGCGAGCCACTGTCAGTGACCCCAAACTGTCGTTTCCAAGTTGACTCCAGCCATCGGTTCATCCTGCAGTGGCAACATGCAGGACACGCCTTTTGCTCCTGTGCAGATAAAACCGGTCCCACTTGGCAGTGTTCAGGGGTTGCCGGCCTCGGGATGCGGTTCAGCCACTGCAGAAGAAGGGAAGGAATGCTCCTCGATTTGCCTTATGCACCGGGCATCCCTGAGTTCAACACATTAACTAAACCAATTAAACCGGTACCTTGGACAAGCATTCAGGCTGCTGGCGGCATTCTCTGCTTTCGGAGTCTCCAGACTTTTCTTGTCCTTTCAAGCTCCCGCCATTTCGCTGCTTAAAGAGCTGCCGCATGGAATGCACAGGAGTGAATGCCAAGTGCCTTGTGTCAGGACAACTGGCCTATGTGCTAACGAAGCTACAAAACAGGGCTCAGATTCGGGTAGTCTTGAAATCCTATTCTCAAGTGCCCACAGGCATGGTGCCAGCCTTGAAGTAGGCTTCAAGCTCCAGGTCTAGCATGGCCTCTTGCACATGCTTTCGTTGGAGTTTGTTGAGGGCGGATTTATTGTCAGCATCAAAGAATATTGACACTAGCATCATTGGTCGTGGGCTCTCAGGCAGGCTTGTGGAGTGGAGAGGTAGACAGCCAGCTTTTGACAAACGGCAGCAAACAATCCCAGGAGAGGCGAGGCAAATTATCAACTGTCTTACAGGCATGCTTACCTCTCCACAAACCTCTTGCTAGCAACCACCACATGGCTTCTAAGCCCAGTCCAATCCGTAGATGTTGAACCCTTCCAGGTCAAGCCTTCATCGCGTCGGGCCCCATGTATTCTTCCAACTGTCGATCTAGCATCTCTTTTGTCACCTGAGCCATGCTGCACCGTATTTAATGTACCTCATTCTCGTCGCACGGGCCAACAATCGTTACATGCACCTCACGTGGTCTTCTTTGAGCAGCAGGGGCAACAAGTACTGTCTGAACTGTCTACTGTCCACCGGGTTCGGAAAAAAAAAATTGCCATCACAACAACTTCTACCAGTGCTATTGCTCGCCTTTGGCTGCTGCAGTTGCTACTACTGCTTCTTATACGTACAACTTCTGCTTGTTCTACCAGCACGACCATCACCTCTTCCACAACTGCTGCCAACAGCCGCCCTTCCCGTTCCCACTCTTGAACCACTGCATGCCTAAATGATGAGATCTGAGCACATGCCAATGAACTGTGACACCTGCCTGGTTTCTCTTTCCTTTGCCTTTACCTTTTCCTTTGCCTTTTCGGCCTTGGCACATGAGACACAGTCCATGACCAAAACGTCTAAAAGCTGGGGTTGATGAGACAGCTGCTGCAGTAATGCTTGTTCAAAGGCATCGTGATCAGCATGCTGGTAGCTAGCACAATTCGACGATTGCAAAGCCGGCATGCCGTGTAAGACGCAAGCTGCACTCGGCAGAGCACAGCGCAACGATAACCAATCGTCGCTCGTTGTCTCTTTGGCTGGATCCAGGGCTCTGGATGCCGAAGGTCTCAAGACAGGAAGCTCAAGGCCCAGACCACCTTTGTAGCCTCGGCCTGTGGCAGGAGTGCAAGCTGAAGGAGCGAAACTCACTATTTCCTTAGGTTATGAGTTATGACGCTTATAAATGATTACATCCTTAGGCTCCGAGTTTCGTGCTGTGCAGCATCCCACCCAAGACGGCTGGAGCCATCAAGCTGGCGTGCTTTACAGGGCAAGCAGATCCCTTGGCACCTTTGCCGCGACCATAGCTTCCTCTGCCGTATCCTCAGCATGCACACGTGAACGCAAAACTAAAATGCGCAGCACAAAATCTCGAAACAACAATGGCCATGCGATACAAACCGTGCCATTTACAAGCCACAACGCCTGGCCTATTCAACCAAGGCCTGCATTTGACCAGCCCATCAGCATTACTCCGCCCGAGACCCAGGCGTCCACGGCCATAGCCGAAGCGACCTCGGCCGTAACCGCCGTAGCCGTACCCGCCTTTCTGGCCTTCGGGCAAATGCTCTGTGTCCTTGATGAGGTTTAATGGCAGCTCTTGTTCAGGTCCCGGGGGCACGATGGGGATCTTCTCGCAGCCTAAGCCCTCAGAATTAAGTAAATGCATCAACCACCTCAACATCCGAAGGTGACAAGAAGCTTTTTCTGGATTCTAGAGAACTGTACCCCAGGAATATGTACCGCTGCTCGTGTCCATGAGTCCAATTGACCTGCTTTGGGGGTTATTAGGAGTCTGCACCATAGAACTTGAAAGGAAAGTGCAGGGTCCAAACACAGCAGCATGTCAACCAGGTGCCTTTTCCTCGGCCGTAAGCCTTGCAGATTGGCTGCCAAACAGTTTCGGCTGATTTGGTGCAGCTTGGATCAATTCGAAATTCAGTCTTTGGCTTGGAGAGTCAAGTGTGCTCCTCTCCCTCATCCGGGTGTTCGCATGACTTGAGCAAAGGAGATGCTGCCTTCATGCTCAACAGCCTGCAGGTCTGCATTTAAAGGCCTACGGGCTTGTCTGATTTTGTCACATCACAACCTCTCAACAAAAAAACATATACTTTCAAGCACAGGTGTCACAACGAGGAAACTAATCTTGCCAGTGTCTTGTTTCATGTTTCTCTGCAATGCTACTAGCGGCTAGTCGGCGTGATGTAACACGCGGGCCTTTCCGTACGGCCGCTTCACAATGGATCGCCACACGCCGCCAGGGCGGCCTCCGTAGGCCTGCAGCACGTCTCAAAGGAACGAAGAGCACCACAGAACTAGCTGAACGTGTCAAGGCTGTGTTTAGTTTTTCCGGACGTTGGTCTTGCGCGATGCCCTCCCAACACCCAGGCCTTGCCCTTGCCTTTGCCTTTGTAGCTGGCGCGGCCATTCCAGGCCGATTTGCCTGGAGACTGAGAAGCTTTAAACGGATTCCAAATCAGAAGATTTTCATTTCCAGCACCTCCGCGGCCCCAGTCATCCCGCAGGCTCCGAAAGCCACGGCCCCAGGACTTCCTGGGAGCAAAGCGGGAGCTTCTGAGCTTTGACTGCACAGACTATGGCTACTACGAAACGGCAAGCGAGAGCTCGACATACAACGCAACTGCCATCAATCCAAACCCTCCGCACCCTCGTCCGATGCCGTAACCCATCTTGGCCACCTTTTCGCCCGGCCCCAGGGCGAGCTACTGCAGCTTGGGCCGAAAAGCAGTGTCAGTAAGAGCTGCGCGCTAAACGGCTACCAACCTTTTCTGAGCTAATTGAACGCTGCAGGGTGAACTCTCAACAGCATGCCAGAAATCCCAACCATCACTTAGCAGCAAAACGGCCAAATAACGAGGGAATTGGGATTCGCTCTGCTAACCTGGTGTGCGTTTGCTGTCCAAGTTCGTTGCAACATGACATGTGGTGTCCCGCATCCTGGTATGTCCGCTTCGCACAGGGTGCTGCAGAAAATGCATTCCTTTTTTACCCGAAGCACAAGAAGCAGCGTTCAGGATAATTGCGCCAAGCTAAGATATCCCAACCAGCAAGGCATTTCAGATCTCCAGGTTGACAGGTGGATTCGCGTACTATGTTTGTGATGGATGGGAACGGCTCCACCGGCACCCCGTGCGATCTCAACCGTAATTGCAGCGCGCACTCTGGCTGAACTGTGCAGTCTGTGGAGTTGCAGATTAAACCGTAGCATAGATCTAGGAATGCTGCTGTGCGTACCTGAGAACGTAATGGACAATGGACACCAAAGTACGGTCGGACATACTTGCGAGGAACCAAGGCAAAGAAATCTGTCGTGTCGTAAAACCTGTCAGGATGAATCCAGTGCCGCACGATGTGCACCTT
>CAJNIZ010015781.1:0-13315 GCA_905231905.1 Symbiodinium pilosum
ATGACTATTACTATTACTAGTACTAGTACTATTACTATTACTACTATAATTCTTGATATTACTATCATTGTTATGATTACCATTACTAACGTTATTCTTCATATTCTTAATTCTAATATTGTTCTTGAAAGCTTGCTGGGCCTGAAAGGCTTCCAAGACTTCAGATGGTTTAAGGGTTTAAGGTTTAGGGTTTAGGGGGATTTTGGTTTCAGGATTTGGGGTTCAATGTTTGGATTAAGAGTTGGGGGCGGATTCAGCCCATCATTCTTTTATGGAGACCCTTACAACAAGGGCTCTATGTCAATTGACTTGCACATGAAAACAGAAAAGCTTCTACCTTGAAAATACCTACAACTGCGCGCGTAAATGTGAAGAACACAAGGTTTTGTTTGGTGTATGGGCTCGGGGCTCAAAACCCTCAAATGTAGAAGTTACGGGTCGTAAGTTCATATGTCACTTGCATCCAAAGTCCACCTGCATCCAGGAGAAAGAACACAAGGTTACCGGAAAAGAAGTTGACGAACACCTGGAACGTCCTTGAGGCCTGGACCCTCCGTACTAGACAGGCTTAGGTTCAGGGTTTAGTTTAGGGTATCCTGAACATCCATGAAACAAAATCCGAACATCTCCCTGGTGCTACACTCTAAACAAAAAAACCTAATCACTTTCCATTGCATTTGCCATCTTCTTTTCCGTTTCATTCTCCACCAGTGGGCTAGTATTCCCAAACCCTGTGTAGCCCTATATCACCCTATATACCCCTGTATACCCCCTTATACCCCTATGTACCCCTAAACTGAATACTACACATCCCGAAGCCCAAAACCCTGAACCCTAAACAAGCGAGTCACGTGGCATCCACCTGTTCCTGGCGCATCTGCGCCATGAGGTCCAGGCAATCGGGCCACAGCTGCCCCCTGAACCCACTGGAGCATAGTAGGGGAATATGGGAATACACTCTTTAGCGTTTGGGGGTTTAAGGTTCAGGGCTTAGGATTGACTTGCTGGGGGTTAGTAGGGCGCATGGGAAAACATTATAGGGTTTATATAGGGATTGTATTCCCTCATTCCCAACTAAGAACCAGAACCAGGCAGTGGAAGCGAGGCTTTCAAGCGGGTCTTCAATCCACAAAAGCATTTAGGGCTAGAAAGGAAGAAATATGTACCAACAACAAGAATACTGGACTTCTACCCTAAACCATAGCCCTAAACTAAACCCTAAACCCTAAACCACAAACCCGAAACCCGGAACCCTGAAAATCTCTCATAGAACTCCCCCACGGCCCTCACAAGATGCCAGTTGCCTGCTGCATGCAGCTAGGGTGGAGTTGTATGTGATGGTGTTTGGCTGCAGCTGTTCGCTCCGGAGCTCCCGGAACATTCGCAGCGCGGTGGGCCACTGATGCGCCTGCCCCAAAAAGCCTTAAGATCCTAAAAAAAGCTTAGAGGCCCTAAACGCTAATCCCTAAGCCCATCTAAGCTAAAGCCCTAAGAAACGAAGCCTCTAAGATATCCCCCAAAAGCCTACAGTTCTTAGGCTATATGGCCTGGGCTGTAGGCAGTTCAAACCCACAACAGAAAGACTCTAGGGACTTTAGGAGGGACCCCTAATAGGGACCCTTAATCCCATTAACATATATAACCCTTATATTGTCATTATATAACCCCTATATCCCTAGGTAGTCCCCATATAGAAAGATAGCCTTCTCGCAGGCGCTGAGCGCCGTGTTGAAGCAGATCAGAGCTGTGGTCATATCCACTCGCCCCTGCCTTTGCCAAAGAAGGGCTTAGGGTTTGGGGTTTAGGGTTTAGGCGGGGTTTGGTGACTACAAATATGAGGTGGCCTTAAAGAGGTGATATGGGGTCCTAATTGGAATAGGGTTTAGGGTTTCAGGGGGAGAGCATTCGCAACAAGAAGATCACGAACATGCGACAGCAACAGCCTCCGTACAGCTACCGCAGAATCAACAGCAGCAGAAGTAATATTGATGACAGCCAAGAATCTTCCATCCCTACCCAAGTTGACTTTGGGACTGGTGAATAAAACCATAACAGCTTAACAGCAGCAATCACAAGAAGAGCACCAACAAATCCTAAACCCTTATTGGACAAATTGGAGGGGGAACTTAGTCAGCAGGCTGCAGCTGTAAGTATACCTACAAAGTAACACTACTTGCTCCCAGCCTGCGCGGCAAGCCCGCAAGGATCTCTATGGCAGCCTGCCACAGCAGTCCCCTCTCGCAGGCGCTGCTCGCAGCGCCAAAGGTGATATTTGTCGGCCGCGGCCCCTCCGCCTGCAGCAGACTAAATTATTGACATTAAGCCTTCGGCATGAGGGAGCTCCTCAGATGTGATGCATCGTTTACGGAAAACACCTACACCCCCCAAGCCCGTGAACCCCAGAATCCCTGAACCCTAAGTTCCGAAACCCTTGCCATCTTTTCCACGTGTTCAGACCCTCAACATTGGAACCCTAGACCCCCAATCCCCAGGCCCCCAGCCCAGCCTCATAACCCTCATTACCTTTACATATCACGATATACCCCACATATTCTCCATAAAAAACCGCGCAGGCAGTTCCATAAAACGGGGGGTGTTACGCCTCAAAATACTTGAATCCTTCTTACTGTGCCCAAAAAACGTTATGCCTGATTTCCTAAAACCTACATATCCTGGTTTAACCCTGTATAATCCCTCCCCTACATAACCCCTATCAATGCCTTTACAGGTATCCCAAATGGTGGTCTCCCAAAATTGAAAGATACCTTTTTGGGGGTCCCTATAATAGTGTTTATAGTATATTGGGTCTACATTGGGATCCCCCTATTTTTGGAAACTACCAAAATGTAGCTGCTCGAAGGAGCTCATGCCTTCATCTGCTCGAAGATGGCGAGCGACCATGGCCAGGCACTACCACGGCTGCAGGCACTCCTCTGCTTGCTCTTAGGGTTTAGGGTTTAGGGTTGAGGGTTTAGGGCTTCAGGTTTAGGGTTTAAGGTTTAAGGGTTTGAGGGGATTAGGTTTCGGGTAGAATGGCCCTTACACTAATGTGTTGTTGTTTATATCTTTTTTTGGGGGGGGTGCGGCTTTACAAAGTAGAGTTTGGGCTTTAAGTTTCAAGGTTTAGGGTCTCAGGGTTTAGGGTTTCGGGCTTCTACAGGGTTTTAAGGCGCAGGGGTTGGCGGTTTGGCTTGAGGTTGGGGGTTTTGGGTAAGACCTAAACCCTAAACCCTTAAAACTTTTCACCCTGACACCTAAACCCTAATTTGAACTTCTTGAGGTTGGCGGCAGCTTAGCTGTTCAGATGACTTTACTCCTAGTTCTGTCAACATGCAACATGTTAGCCAACCTGATAAAACAAAGACTGCAATAAGCATGGTATTTCGCAAGATTAGGCTCCACGTCAACTTTCAAATATCACTCCGAATCATCTGCACCTCCCCTAAACCCTAAATCCTAAACCCTAAAACCCTAAACCCTAAATCCTAAATCCTAAACCCTAAACCCTAATCCCCTAAACCCTAAATCCTGAGCTCAGGGGGAGCCCGGAATTTTGATAAACTCCCCACAGACTTTCAGAAATCCCTACACCCGAAATCCCTAGATCCCTAAACCCGGAACCCTAATCCCCAAAGCCTAAACCCTGAATCCCTAAACCCTAAACTTTTAAACCCTAATCCCAAAACCCAAAACCCAAAATCCCTATCCCTATACCCAGTCTCATTCCCGCATTGCAAATGCCCGCGTCGGCCGAAAGCTCAAAGGTCGGCAGGTCGCGGATCCTATGTCACCCATGTGGATTTAGGGCTTAAGGGTAGGGATTAGGGTTTATGGATTACGTTTAGGAATTAGGGTTTTTTTTCAAATTAGGGTTTAGGGTAAAGATCATTTAGGATTGACATACATATCGTATACATATTATAGGCAATAGATTCCTTTAGGCATCCTCCTTACCCCTAAATCCTCCAAACCTAAATCCTAAATCCGCTAAGTCTACCTCCTTCAACTTCTACAAGTCAAAAACCTCGGGGCGTCTACCTCTGCTGAGGTCTCTGGAACTTTGTTGGTTCGGTGGTTTGGGGGCTACGGGGGATTTATGAGGGTCCCCTCAGTTGACATGTAGGGGCTGTCTTTGAAAAATTCTCAAAAAGCGTGCCCTTCGATTACCCCGACAGTCTAGAACCCTTCTTAGAAATATTAGAAAAATCTCCATTTCCAAAAGCTCCTAACTTTGAGATAACCCAAACCCGCTTTGGCCAAAGATTCTCTGCGGGTTGATCATTCACCCGCCCTGACCCCAACACTGTCCGATCCTAAATCCCTAAGCCTCAAACCCCTCGACCCAAAACCAGAACCGCAAGACCATCAAGCATTAACTCCTAAACCCTAAACCCTAAACCCTAAACTCCTAAACCCATGCAGTCTTGGCCCAGGATCAGGGCCAGTGCTGAAGGCCAGTCAGATGCTCTCCCACAGGCGCTGATGGCGGTGGAGATGTTCCTGGGCAACATACGTATACTACCCTGTACATCACTATTCTACCCTACATGACCCTATTTCTCCCTGTGTTACCCATTTGATTCCGGCATTTTGTGGTTTTGGGGTTTAGGGTTTGGATTGGATTTTGGGACTTCGGGGCATCTGTGGTGCATGGGGTTTTGTCAACAGATTATGGGTTTGAGGTGTGGGCTTGGCGGGGAGACGCTTGGTGGGTTTGGGGGGTAGACGAGGCTTGAGGTCTTGGGATTAGGATCTTAGGGTTCTGGCATCAGAGGGTTTGTTTGGCATTTAGGGATGAAGGGTGAGGATTGCGGGTGAAGTTCCTCAACGGATTAAGGGGAGGATGAAAGACAGCTTCACAAGGCTCTGTGGTATTTCAAGCAGAAGCGTCTGTAGACTTGCTAGACCTTGCAAGGGAGGATGCAAGAATGAAGCGCAGAAACATGAATCCTCTTTGGGGGGGGGTCTTCAACAGCAAGCATTGCGTCTTGGGCCATCCCCAAACCCTAAACCCCATTTCAATAGCACTCCATGGGGATGCTTAAGGATCCGACGGGGGTTGCTCAAGGACTTAGTATCATCCCCCCCCAATTCTCAACACCCCACCACGAAACTTTAGAGATTCCAACTGTGGCATGTTATAATATGCTGGGAATCGTTGACATCAGGGTGGTGAGGATCTTAATTTTGGGGATGGGATTCAAAACTACGAAGCGGCTTTGCAGAGATTACATGACGATGCTTGCTAGGTTGGCTCCGCTCCATGGCCTGGTGCGGAGCTCTAAACTCTAAGCCCACCACTAAAAAGAAGCTACATAGGACTATTTTCACCTTCATATACCTCTATGTCTCTATGTATACCCTAACAACAACCGGACTATACTCTCTCACCCCATGGGGGACCCACACCTTTGACCAAACGCTCTACTGCTTGGGCCCAGGATTCGCGGTGCTGGGAACCACAGCCTCCACCCCCTCCCGGAAAACTTGAAGCGCCTGAGGCCACTTGCTGGCCTTATCACAGGCGCTACTTGCCACGCTGTAGCCTTGGCTACAAAAACTTGACATTCTGAGAAAGCCTTGAGTGAAGTGGTTGAAGCCCCCCATCGCAATCGGCCCAAAAGCTTCACTTTAGGTCTAAAAATGGAAAACCTTTTTGGCGTTCAGAACTTACTAGGCTGAACAAAAAAAACTGGCAAAACTGTGCTTAAGCCTGAACCCGTCAGTTACAAGAGCTACTTCTTCTCCCTAAGAAGCCAGTCCGATGGTATAGCAGCGTAAGACCAGACACCAAAAACGAGAAGGGCTACCCCTTAACTCTAAACTTACCGGTTCTCAGTACGGAATATGGGCATATATCCCTATATAACATATTCCCTTGTTTCCTGCTAAGAACCAGTAAATAAACCCTAAACCCTAAACTCAAGGCATTACTGGGCGCTACAGGACCTACTTGTTGGAGGCGGGCTCCGATGCCACAAACACATGGTTTAGGGTTTCGGGCTCGAAGTAACCTCCCCAAAGATTGGCTCCATAGGGTCCTGGTCTGGAAGAAAACATTACCAAGGGCAGACCTGGGAGCAGAAAGCATCCATAGGCACCCCCTCGTGCTTCATGCCAGCGAAAATCGAGATCACCTGGCAGGATGCAGGTTTCAGGGTTGAGGATTTTTAGGTTTGGGTTTGGCTGTGGGGTTAGGATCCTATATTCTGATGCTCGCTCTACAAGACCCCTGGTGTTGTTGAGCACGGGCTTGTCCAAGCTGTTTCGCATGGAAAAGACTTGGCAGCGTGGGAAATTCTTGACAGTGCAGCTCCTTGAAGAGATCTCCAGATGAAGCTAGCTTTTGTCAAGCTGAACATGTGAGGTGTCCATAAAAAGGGGTGCCAAGAAGATGCCGTAACATACGATACTGTGGCCCAGCTTGCCAGCATTCTATCTGAATTGCTTCTTTAGAAGCCCAACCCTTCAGCACAGAAACTAAACATAAAACTGTAGTCCGTCAAAGCCCTGAAACTGCAACTAAGACCTGAAACCCTGCCGACACGCCTCTTTCCAAGCAATCCTTTGTGCCAGGGAGGTCATCGAGGCGGTGTAGCTTCGCACGCTTAGGGTCGCAAATTGACGCGCCATGGCTTCCAAGCTTCCGCATGGGTACGACTCAGACTAACTGCGAAGCACATACATTGCATGCACTTTAATTTGAAATGACTTCTGCGAAATGACTCCTTGTATTTGTCTGTAGCTCCTGTACTGAAATACTTGCAGGCGTCTAAGATTTGTGGTCTATCTGTTGGGGTAGGATTTGAGACCTCCCTGGATCAGACGCCCTCGGCTCTGCCCAAAAACTATAAAATCACAAGAACCCATATGTCAAAATTCAAGAAATCATGGATCCTGCTCTGGAGGTCCCCAAAATCGGGGTTATAGTCTTTTGGGGGCCTAGATGGGGTCCCCAATGCATAGAAACCACCATACGGTTCCTGAAGGGTGTCAGCTGAAAAGTCACTAAGCAATGGGTTCTGCTGAACCTCTTGCGATAGGGATCCTACGGCTTTGCATGTACGTGACAACAAGCCTTGCTGCTGATATGTGGCTTGGGTGAAGATCAGATTCTGCATCAGCAAACTTGGATGTTGCGGAGCATCTGAATGACAGTGAATGGAGGGTACGCTGTCCTATAATTGTATGTGGATCCTTGGACAGGCGTCTGCGTTTGGCTGTCGGTGGGCTTGATGCCATAGCGGCACGGGGCCATCAAAACTGAAAGATGCGGGGGGGGCTTTTTGCATGCCGTTGTTATGGAGCGATTGCAGAGGCGATGCTGCTTTCTGCTCTGAATCTCTGTTGCTGTTTGCGTGCTTAGTACAGGAAGAGCACACAACCACAAACCTTCCCAAGGCTAACAGGCTTTGAATCAACACACATCCAACCACGTGATAACTCTGTATGGGTGGTTGTCAAAATTATGGTCACTGTTTCGGTACCCTAAATATGAGGTGGCGTATTATAATAGGGACCCAACAAGGGACCATAATTTTGACAACCACCCATATCTTGCACTTGCGGTTTTGATCGCGGTTTGGATTTCGCGGGGTCAAGGCAAAGGGCTCAGGGTCTAGGGTTTAGAGTTGAGGGTGGGTTTAGGGTTTAGGGTTTGAGGTTTAGAGTTTAGAGTTTAGAATGGGTTTAGGGTTTAGGGTGGGTTTGAGGTTTGTGGTCTTTTAAAGTAGATCATGTTGGATCTAGAGGGCCCCTCAGAGAGCAAAACACCTTTCTTGGAAGCCTTAATTCTTTGGGAATTTCCAAATGTAGGCCCCAAATACTAGAACCCTGACTATGCGGACCCAGAAAAGGGTACCCCGAATGTTGGGAAACAAATCCCTATATGATCCCAGTTTCCCTTTCATTTTCCCAGTTCTCTTCCATTTGGAGAACATTATAGCGAAGGTAATATCCCTAAACCCTGAACCCTGAATCTATACCCTACATAACCCCTTTGGGTCTAGACGGATCTGCTTATCTAGAGTGGAGCCTCGAGACCCTGCGCAGCGGGTAGAGAGAGGGGCAGGAAGAAACTTAGGGAACTGGTAGCGTTGGTATTCAACGGGTTTGGGGTTTAGGGTTTAGGTATTCAACAGGTGCCCGCCCTGCCCTAAACAAACATTGCTCATAGTCGGAGGAAGGTGAAATGCAGATGAAATGCAGGAGCTCTTGGGGGGTTCCGGGGTGTTCCCTTTGGCACCTTAGAGCCTGAACCTTAACCTTTTTGTTCGGGGTTGAAGTCAAAAACCTTCAGAGGCCCGTCTTCCCATAGTGCCCTGCACCACTTGACGGGTCAGCGTGATGCAGCAAGTAGATTCGGGATGGGAATAACTAGGGGTTGTATGCGGCTCATACGGGTCTATTCTGTATAAGTATATGTCCCTGCAAATCACAGCCCTTCCTGAAATCCAAGTTCCAAATTGCAGAGCGCGGTTCACTCCTGCATATGCCAGCAGAACAAACTGCCAGTACACCTGAGGCATCTTAATATACTATAGTTGTTTCCATGTTCTCTTCCATTATCCCAATATATCCCCAATATACTATAGTAGTTTCCATTTTATTTTCCTTTATCCCAATACATCCCCAATATACTGTAGTAGTTTCCATTTTCTTTTCCATTATCCCATCATATCCCCAATATAAATCGCAGCTGCTGATCGTTTTCCTGCGCCGCCCAGCTGTCGTGCTCTGGAAGTCTCCCAACCAAGAGGGTGCCTCCTCAAGAGCACATGGCGCCGCTGTCCTGAAAATGCAAACCTTGCAATCCCTACATGGGTGGTTGTCAAAATTATGGGTCCCTTTTTGGGTGCCCTAAATATTAGGTGCCGTATTATACTAGGGATCCAAAAAGGGACCATAATTTTGACAACCACCCACATTGCTTCTGGTGCCTGTAGGGAGGTTGAATAACGGGATTGTTACGCATCTTGATGAGGCTAGTGTGTTGGGTCGATGGGACAGAGCCAAAGGAATGGCGAAAGCAATGCCTGCGGTGCATTTTAAGCCAAGCTCTGAACTGCTGGCCCAACATGGGCAGGTGCCGTGCCTCGTTTGCTGCTGCACAATAGGATCATGCTGCTTCATGATGACGGATGACGTTAAAACTACTGTACAAGCCCGACAACTTACATCAGGATCGACAGTAGAAATGAACACCGTCAACAGAGCCTTGACTTATCACGAGTTCTTGGCAGTATTCAATACCATTACATTTACCATTCATGTACCGTTGCTTCGATAGTCTGCTAAGATGCTGCGCCTGGTTCGGAATGGTTGATGCCGGTCTGAGGTACAAGTTCATACTTCCAGCTACAGCATGCACAACCCTACTTATGAAGGGCATCGCGACTGTTGAAAACAAGCAGCTGAGCTCCTGTAAAGGACCAAGTCATATAAGATCAAAATCCAACATCATGTTCAACCTGTGGCAATACCCTCTTTTTACAACACACCCCGTGCAAAAAGCAGCTGCTTAGCTTGGGCTGTGAACGCAACCAATGTGGAAAATGGTTTTCAGTACGTACAGTGCTCATGTAGTAAATGAACGAATGACATCTCACCAGCTTACTGCCAACATCACAAGGTCGCGCTGTCCCTCCGCTCGTGTACGGCCTCTCTGCCTGCCATTGCAATTTCTGTGTTTGCCGCGTGTGTTCCGCAGCAATTAACATCGCACTTCCAGACCCGCGCTGCCAGCCTGTCCACCACAGATGCATATACGCCTCTTGTATCCCGAATACCAGCATGCGCACGAGCATCAGGACAACTATGCTGGCTACGGTCATTTCTTACAAAGTGTAGCGCTGCGGTGGTCACACAAAAATTACAGAACTAAGACAAAACAGACATTGACGGGTTTCGGCTTTCTTGCCATGCCTCTCTTCACGCAATCTACAACTTGTTGCTGGACGCCCCATACTGTTTCACATGTTCTAACAGCTGTGGCAACTATTTTTCAACTCCAGCACCCCTGGTACGACAACAACACATCACCTGAACCCTGAAGAATGCCTTCATCAACCACTAATGAAACCCTAAACTCTAAATAATGGTTTCCATTTTCTGTCCCGCTTTAACTTTGAACAACTTACAAGCCTTTACACAACGTGGCCTGACCAATACCCCGTAGAAGACCTTAAGAACTTTCTAAATTGCATGATTGGAATCTTGCAGACCTCTTTAAGCTCGAAACGCCTACCTGGCCTCTGTGGCGAACGCATTTCCTACGAGCACCACTCAGCAGCCGCCGCGTCCAGTCTGCCGCAAGATCCATCCGCATCTCCCATTTATGGTACTAGGGCTGAGGTTTGAGGCTTTGGGGTCGAGGACTGCAAAAGAAAACCGCAATTTGTTTCAAGCTGCGGTTCACGGGCTCATAACAAATCACAGCATGTTGACCCCTCAAAGCCTGACTAACACAATCTCATGTAAGCCTATGAAAGTTCCATGGTTCGGTCAGAAACTCCTATTGACCGAGACCTATCTGCAAGTCCAAAATGCCTACAGCTCATCAGTGTTAACTCTTGAACTGCTACATAGGTAGAGCCCCACAAGCTGTAGCAGACGGGGTTACAAATAAACCTCGAATCACAAGAAAGTGGAAGTGAGGCATTCTACTTCAAGTAGGAATTCTACGCGGGTCTTGATTAGAAGGATCCCCGAATACACAACAGTCCAAAAAGTTCAGACAAGCCTTCGCGATTTCAGGACTCATTCATTTAAATCCTGAAGGCCACTACCCCAAAGGAAACCTTCATGAATAGGGTGCCCCAAAAAGACCCAAATATACCATAATCCTTCTTATGGGGACCCCCAGAAAGGGACCCCTGATTTTTGAAAACCCTCAGAAAATCCCTGTTCCTCTGCTGTGCTGCTGAGATATCCCGGCCGCGACGGCCTAAGACCTTTTTGGGATGCCTTAAACTAGGAAGCCCACGGCCACTTGATTCATGTTCAGGGTGATATATTGGGATAATGGAAAAGAAAGTGGAAACTACCATATTATTGGGGTATATAAGGATTATATGGGCGTTTAGGGTTTAGGGTTCAGGGTTTGGGATTAGGATTTAGAGCGTATGGCTTAGGCCCCGAGACCTTTGAGTTTGGTACAGCCGTTTAATTTTCACACCACGAAAACCTGGTATTCTTCCCTAAAGCTAAAGCCGCTAAACTGCGATATTTTTACGAGTCTGAACTGAGGAAGAAAAATCCCCAGACCCTTTTCAGAGTCCTCTCGGAAGCTACAAGGCATCCCGCTCTTGGACTACAAGTTGTGGGACCTTTTTGTGGCCATTACCCATCTGAAAAGTAAACCTTGAAATATGCCCATAAGAACAGGCCCCATGCCATCTCCTGTCAGTCGAACTACTATGGTTATTATTACTGTTACCATTATTCTTCACACTAATATAATATTACTACTGGTACACCTGTTTTGAGAAACCCCTACATCAAGACATCCCAGAATCCTTACCTAAGCACTTAACCCCTTAATCCTAGACCCACCAATAATTTCAAGGCATCCCAAAAAAACCCTTTGAGCGGTACAGCTGCTCCTGCTCACTTCCGCCGCCGATGCCTCAGCGGATGCAAAGACTGACCATGGAGCCCCAACAGTTGGAATACGTTTGGCATCTAGGGTTCAGGGCTCTGGCGTACTTCAGGATTTAAAACTATGAAAACCACAGAAGAACATAGTTGTAGTTGTTCAAATACCTTGCCCCCATGTTGACCCTTGTGTCTGCAAAACATCTTGTTGCAGGGTGCACAACAATGAAACGGGAGAATCTCGGATACCAGAGAGAGAAGGCATTGAGAGAGGCACGTACTTTCTCTGGGTTCTGGTTAAGGAACTTCAATTAATTACTATAATGGGGCAACCATATCAATTAGTATCAAAAAAAACAGTATAGTGACCTAATTTAAGTTCCTTAACAGCAACCCGGTTCTGGGGCTTGCTGGCTGTTGTTCTCTCGGAGAGCTTCCGGCATCACTCACGACAGTCTTACTCAGCTTTCGGCGGCCCAACGCTAGTCCCGGACGAAAAAAATGGTAGACTGTGTTCGGTAGAGGTAGAGGCCCGCTCGAGCTAAACTCCTAGTATCCCCCTTAATAACCCTTATAATGCTCCGCTATAGAATCCTCCATATAACAGCCTTTAAGGACTTTAGACCCTAAACCGTAAACGCTATATAATCCCCTATACAATCCCCTATATAACACCTTTGGGGAGTTTAGACTATAGCTCACGTACGCCTGAGTGGCTTCCAGGAGGGAAGCTCCCTCGTGCTCCCCATAGGTTACAGGAGGAGCGTGGAAGGCAGACTACCCACCTGAGGTATATTATGGTATATTGTGGGCCTTCAAACTGCCTGCCTGCATGGATTTCCATGACGCCAAAAATATCACGCCTCGTGCAGCCTTGTCAAAAACTCAGGCTGGGTATGAGCCCTAAACCAACCCTGAACCCGCAACTCAATTCCAAGCTGAAAAACCCAAAGACCATGAGCCATGAGCCTACCGCAAACCCAGAAGCCCCAAAACCGATGCTCCACCAAGCATTATACAGTAAACTCTGCACCTCTGAAAGTCTCCCATCTACAAAGGCAAGTGCCAAAATGCAAAGAACAAGCATACACAGGCTTGAAATAAGTAAAGTACACCATAGTACGGATCGGGAGGTAACATCACTACTCCAAAATCGTTCCCATATCCTGAACACCCGCCAAAGCGTGATTAAAGAATTTGCCAAGCAGCACAGATAGCTTCGGAAACGTGTTCTACACTTCTACAATTGGAGGATGATGTTGGAAATACTTGGGGTAGACAGGGGACCAACAAGACCCCAACATACCACAATCCTTTTTCTCGGGACTCCCAGAAAGGATCTCCCAATTTTTGAAGCCACACACCATCAAACCCATTGTGTGGGAAACTCTCAGTAAACACTTCTTACTGTTTTAATATCATACCACGACAAACAAACTAACAAGCAAACAAGCAAACAAGCAAACAAGCAAACAAGCAAACAAGCAAGCAAGCAGGAAAGCAGGCAAGCAGGCAAGCAGGCAAGAAGGCAAGCAGGCAAGCAGGCAAGCAGGCAAGCAGGCAAGCAGGCAAGCAAGCATACATACGTACGTACGTACGTACGTACGTACATACGTACATACGTACATACGTACATACGTACATACGTACATACGTACATACGTACATACGTACATACGTACATACATACATACGTACACACATATGCGATCCGACTGCC
>CAJNIZ010015781.1:13415-34263 GCA_905231905.1 Symbiodinium pilosum
GTACATACGCACATAAGCACATACGTACATACGTACATAGGTACATACGTACGTACATACGTACATACATACGTACATACGTACATACATGTATACATACGTACATACGTACATACGTACATACGTACATACGTACATACGTACATACATACATACATACGTACATACATACCTACATGCCTACATACCTACATACGTACATACGTACATACGTACATACGTACATACGCACATACGCACATACGCACATACGTACATACGTACATACGTACATACGTACATACGTACGTACGTACGTACATACGTACATACATGCGTACATACGTACATGCGCACGTACATGTATACATACGGACATACATACATACATACATACACACACACACACACAGACATACAGACATACGTACATGAATGCATACATACATTTAGGTCAACAACAGACCAGCATACCTCAGTTGTCTCACATCTTGGTGTCAGGCTTGCGACGCCCGCTGCGGGACCTATGCGAGGGGCTGAAGGAAACAGCAGCTTCTGAAAGTGCTACTATGGAGGGTTCAGACTTTAAGGTTTAGGATTTTATGTGACCTTAGTTTACTCTGATAGCATACTTCCCAAGCTGAAGAATGCTTAGGGTCATGCAGGTTGACTAGCTTGGGCCCCCACCCCCTCATAGTAATCACAAGGAACAGTGCTCATTGTATAGGGATCTTGAGATCTTCCTATAGTACCAACATTACTGGGCGACACCAATGTAATGCAAGTAACAAACCTTCAGGGTCCAGCTTGCCTCCTAAACCTAAGCCCTGAACTCATGAAGCACCCAAGAGCGGGTTGAGATTCAAGGATGGGATGTCAAGAATTTGCCGTGCTCTCTGTCTTAGAGACACCAGAAAAATGCCAGTGAAGATGTAAGCGATTCACGAGTCAGGGGCACTTGGCAAATAGAAAAACAGTAGGAACAATTGGGATCATAATTTGGCAAAAAGGGGTGCCAGCTTAATAGCTCCGACTTACCAAGCCAACCTGACCCTCACAAGTACCCAATCCCTGACAACTCAGTCCTACAAAAATATACGGCGCAGTCCAAGCACCACTTGTGAATGTCAACCACTACCCTCGCCATAGCCTTGCTCCAAAAGCCTCACAGACTAAAACCCCATGTAACCCCGAGATGCCAACTTCTCTATCAACGTAATTCTGGTCAGCACCATTCTTGCATTGGCTATAGACTCCCAGAATGACCCTATGATTTCCCCGCTTTCTGCTCACTCAGTCTCGACACTCCTGGGCTTGTCCTCCCTACCCTACCCTAAAAATCCCTGCCGCCCTAAAAGCTATTTTTTACTCCGCATGAGAAATACAAGCGCAATAGATGTTGGGGGGCTCTATTGTTTGGGGGAGGGGATTACAAGGGAATGTGGCTTCTTCACAACCCTCTGAATGCCTTTGATACAGCAAAGGCACAAGAATCCCCACACAGCTACCCTGAACCGTAACCGTACTCCCTTCTGATCACTTTAAACCCTCCGTAGAATCACAGGTAGGAACCAAGCTTGAAACACTGCCCTCAACTCCAATGCCCTTAATTCATTGAATGATGGATCTCCAAAATGGGTTTCCGCGGAATCCTGCTTTTAGGAGACCTCGTAATTTTCAAGTCGGATGCTGATGTTCATGTGCTTCTGGAGCCCTCAGCGCCTGAATCCTAGACCATAATGCCTCAACACCGAACCCCCAATCCAAACGATTGAAGTGCAAAACCCTGTCCTTTTGCATGTAACAGTCAGAAGTGCTCTATCTAGACTGCTGTCCTTCAAGGGGGGGACGAATGGGGTTCTATGCTATTTTCCCAACCCTAAACCTACAAAGCCTAGACCTACGAACCCTGAACCCAGAACCCGAAACCTATACCCCCAAACCCTAACCTACAAACCCTGAACCCAAACCCTAAGCCTATACACCCTAAACCTATAAATCCTGAACCTTCGAACCCTAAACCTATAGATCCTGAACGTCAACCCTAAACTTATAAATCCTGAACCTTTCGACCTTAAAATCTGTATGAGACAGCTATACATGCAACCTTAGCCTAGGAACCCTCAAACCTTCTTCCGCCTCGCCCGGGCATCCGATGCATCGCGGCCAGAAGCACCCTCCAGGGCCAAGGGTTCACTACTATACGGTTTAGGGTTTGGGGTTTGGGGTTGAGTGTTTAGGGTTTAGGTAACAAAACAACCAGAAGTAGTAGGAAACATAACGATCGTGATGAGAATGATGATAACGCGAATAGCTGGTTTCAGCACGAAAGGCTAAGAACAGCAATGATAATTGTATTGGAACAGGAATGAATAAGAACAATGATGATAATACCAGTAGCACTAGGACAAGCATAGCAATGGTATGAAGACTGATCATAGTAAGAGCGGTTGCAAAATGGGAAGAATGAGAATAGTAGCTCGAGAATAGTAGCAATAGTACTGGTAACAGAATGATAGACTGCACTATGGTGGATTCTGAAAATAGGTGTCCATTCTGTGAAGAGGCCTAGACTATGATGACTTTTTCCTTCTTTAGTCATCGAACTTATGAGACCTCCCTCATACTGACATGGAACCCCATCTAGGCCAGTTTAAAAGGGACACTCGTCTATACAGGGCCCCTTTTGGGCCATAGACATACAGCTTTTTCCCAACGGGTCTAGGGTTTAAAGGGCGAAACAGTTGGAAGTGTGGGTCTTCCCCAGGTGATGATGGGGCGTTTTTGGGCTTGGGGTTTGGGATCTGTAAGGGGGTTCAATGGTTTTGTTGGTAGTTGACATTCAAGCAAATTCTTGACATCAGAAGAGACAATGCCATGGCTGAACCAGGTAAGCAATGTCTCGTCTTTATCTGTGGAATCACGGGGAACAGTGGGCTACTGCTCCCAAAAACACACGACTCTAAGAGAGGGATGGCCCCTGTGTCTAGCAAATTCGAATTGTGAGGTGATCGAAACACGTTGTAAGGTGTGGGAGGCAGCTTGGGCATTGCGAATTAAGGTCCTGAACTCTGAAATGTACTTCCAATGGAGCTATACCCTGGACCCACAACCCCCTAAATCTCAAATCCCAAACGAAGCCAAGCAGCGAATCACAGGCTAGTTGGAAGGAGACTCACAGGTCCATACTGGAAAAGAAAATTGAAACTACTGTATTGCATGAGGCTTGCCATGGGGATATTCGGAGGATATGACAAAAACAGTTTGAGAGGTTCCTGGAGCAAAGGGACTCAACAGAAATCAACCCCAAAGTGAAAACTCAAAGGCATAAACCCACAACTCCAAAAGCGGCACCATAAGGCCCTCTACCCCCAAAGCGCTTTCCAAATGGCACCATTGCCTAAAAAATCATCTAGCAGCCCCTACAAAATCCCTAGGGTCATGCTCTACATGATCGTTTAAAAACGGTGTACTCCGTCTATATCCCTACATCATCCCTTCAATGCTTTCTAAATCTTCTGTATCCCCAAGGAACCCCTTCAACCTCAAGTCAACCTTTCATGTCCTGAAAGAAACCGTTCTACACTGCATACACTGCATATATCCCTACGAAAATCTCTAGTAACCCAAGCCTGGCATATCCACCCATCCCTGCATGACTCTTTCAACCCTATGTAAGCCCCTCCTAATCTCCGTCGTAATCTCTCCATTCCTGAGCCCGGAGAGCTGAAGCTTTCCAAGAATGGGCGATGCCTCTTTGATATTAAGACCCCCGCAATAAGGATGGTGGTACTTTGTGCTTTATAGGGATTCCTAAGCCTTAAACCCCAAACCCGGAGCCCTAAACCGTAGGAACATTTGTGCTATATACGTGGCCCTAAACCCTGAACCCTAAACCATGTGCAAATCCCTTTTTTTCTGAAAGTACCCAGCGCAAGCGGCCTGCCAGTCGGTGGGCGGCCGTGCGTACTGAGGCCGTGCACCGGACCAGGACCCAGGAGGAGGACTCCCCTGGACCAGTTTTTGGCAGGGATTAAGGGTATAGGGTTTAGGCTTAGGGGATGATCTACATATACAGCTATGTATTTATGTACATATACATATATTAAGCTTATATACGGATAAAGAGGGATATATCATACGTAGACATGTGCCCAAAAACAGAATAGCTGAGAGGAAAACAAGATGGGAAATGATGTGGAAAGTGGGTCGCAAAAGGAGGATTCAATGTAATGGCTTAAACAGTAAAATTGAGCTGTAAGGTGCACTAGACTCTCATCACTTAAGGATTACCAGGAAATTATACTGGTAATTATTCAGGCGTCTACAGTGGGGATTAGGTTTCAGGGCCCGATAAGGCAACCCTTCCTGTGTTGAAGCAGCTTTTTGGGGTTTAGGGTTTAGGGTTAGCTTTTTGGGTTTCCTTGGTAGTTTGTTTTCAGCTGATGGTTCCAAAGTTTAGGTAGGGGATTCAAATGCCATCCCCCCCCCCAAAAGTCACCAGCCCGGTTGGCTTAACAAGGCCTAATAGGATTCTAAATCTTTGCGGGATAGCATTGTAATTTGTTTAGGGTTTAGGGCCGGGTTTGGGGTTTGGGTTCTAATTTTAAGGCTTGGGGTTTGCGATTGAGGTTCGGCTCTGGCTGCCCAAGGGGGTAATGAGAGGGAACATACGTACAGCAATAGGAGTATATATGAAAAGCGTCACAGTATGACAGATAGTGATCGTGATCCGCCAGTCCCCACTGTCCCTATCTAAACCTGAAACCCTAAATCCTAAACCCTAAATCCTAAACCCTAAACGCTAAATCCTAAACCCTTAACCCTTGGAGGAGTGAGTTGAGGGACGAGGGTCTTGCTCTTCGAGTTACCCCCCCCCCAGGTGATGAAAGATGTAACCTCTCCCAGTTCCTGCCTGCTTGATCAAGCCTCAGTGCCATGAAACCCCGCTAAATTCGGCGAAGGCCCAAACTTAGCCAAGAACTTTCATCATGAAACTTCGAACCTCTATGCCTTGAGCATAAAATTTTACATGTAACCTATACAGTAGTTTCCATTTTCTTTTCCATTATCCCTATATAATCCCAATATAATCCCTAATATATACCCCAGTATACTCTTGTAGTTTCCATTTTCTTTTCCATTATCCCTATATAACCCCCTAATTTTGACAACCACCCATATAACAATCCTAAACCATAAACCCTAAACCCTGAGCCCTAAGCCCTAAACCCTAAACCCTAAACCCTAAGCCCTAAGCCCCTTCAAGATGGAACCATTGCCTCGGCGTAGTGCCCAGGCGGTGGCCCATGGAAGGGTGGATAGCCATAGGGCGGGGGATGATGAGGATGGTACCTGAGTAGCGTTTTTTTGGCGGTTGAACCCAGTAAGATAATATTCCTTATATGAAAATACTATACCCAAAAGGAGGATATAATCTTACTCTATAATGGGTACCATAGTATCCCCAAATGAAATACTACTCACCTGAGGAACAGCAGAGAGGCCCTTGGGCCTCGGGGTTTCGGGCTTATGGCTGAGGGCTTCAGGAAGAACAGCAGGGTGGTTCAAGGCAAATTTGATGAAGTGGAGGTGAAGGAAACGCAGGCAAGGGTCTTTTACTTGGCATGGTGACCTGAAGGTGTATGCCGCAGCAAACCTAGGCTGAGGAGGGCGAGATGAAATCACAAGCATATGCTAGAAGGTAGAAATTAAAATTGTTTGCGTGTACATGTATACATGCGTATGTGTATGTATATATATATATATACGTATGCATGTGCAGCCACTGCGATGAGAGGATTTCGGTATTCCCAAACCCCCGAATTAGGACCCTAGTAGCGTAACTTGATAGCTGCAGGCTCCTAGTTGGGGGGTTAGGAGTGCCGAGGTTTAGGGTTTAGGGTTCTTTTTTACCAACCCCTCGCACCTTTTCTGATGCTAGCAAATTGCTGGCGAGGAAAATGTCATCGTTTGAGTGGTCCCGACATCCCCACGGTATGCAGATAGCCACCTAGTCGCTACCTGATATGCCGTACTCCTGCGAAGTTTCAGGTTGGGTTTAGGGTTTAGGGTTTAGGGGGTGCTGTGGCTATTCCTGTTGGAAGCTCCCAGCTGGAAGGGATGTGGGTGGGTTTCATAATCAGGGAATGATTGTGGGGCCCTTGTGTCATAAGGCTCATCGGATCACCGAAGAAATGCCCCGGGGTTGAGACCTAAACCCAATGCCGCAAACCCCAAACTCCAAACCCAAAACCCTTAACCCCAAGCCGTAAACTCCAATCCTGAAATCCCCTAAAACCCTAAATCCCTAAACCCTAGACCGCCAAAAAAGCCTAAATCCCAATCCCTAAAACCTGAACCCTCCTACCTAGGCTTAGGCTTTCAGGGAAACCCGGCAGCTAAAACTTTCAGGGTTTAGGGTTTAGTGTTTCCATGTATGAGTGTTTTCCACAAAGCGATAAATGCCATTTGGGAGCCTTATGGTTTTGAGGGGTAATGGGGCGGTTAGTTGGGCCCCCCTGGAAGGATCATGTCGAGAGAGTTCTGGGAACCTCCCCCAAACCAAAACGACAAAAAAAGGAAAACCTCGATGCTTCTTAACGATCCCTCAAACGGTTGTACACATCCAAGCCGCTTCTCTAAGGTGCGGCTGCAGAGCAGCCACTTGTACTGTGTCTCTTTTTGTGTGTGCGCATGCATGCATGTATGCATGTATGTATGTACGTATGTTTGTATGTATGTGGGTAGTTCTCAAAATTAGGCTCCCACTTTGGTACCCCTAAATATGCCGTAATATAACCAACAACCAAGAGGGGCCCATGTTTTGAGAACAACCCATGCATGTATTGATGTAAGTTTGGGGGGATCCATGACTGGGGCCAGAACGCTCCCGTCTGAGGGCCAGGCATCGCTGGCATGTAGGTAGAGCCGTACCTGACAAACGAGGAGACTGCACACCTTTGGCTGGGTTGCTGTTAAGGAACTTAGAGTGAGCTATCATAATGTGGTTATATGTTAAATACTGGGGTTATCTTATTCTAGTAACTCGATTTAAATTCCTTAGCAGCAACCCAAGAGGGTTTGCAGTTTAAGGTCTGGGGTGCTGATACCCTGCAATGCCCTACAGCCCGACTGCTGGACTAAGCATACCCTTGCATGTTGTGCGGCAATTGCAAGTTGTCCCGAAACAAAACACGCCAAGCACAAGCCCGGTGCAAGAAAGAAGTCTGCAAATCAATCTCGCCTTCTGTAAACCGCATACCCTACATGCAGAACTCCACGCCCTGCCCTGGAGGACCTCTTTATCCCTAGCTCAAGCTGAAGCCACACATCACAAAATCTGAAGAAGATCCACAACGCAAGTTCATTTGCCACCTCCAAGCCCATCTGAGGAAGGAAGACATCCCAGGAGCAAACGCGCATCAGCAAAAGCACTGCCAAGGTATGCTTGCCCCTCTGGTACCCTTGAGAAGTACTAAACAATTCCCAAACCCCGCACAACCCCAAGAATTTGGGCATCACACACAGAAAGCTCATGATAGCCAATTCATACTGCTGTCTACGAAGATAACAGGTCTACCTTAGTAGGACCTCCCCATAGACCTCAAGCAGAGGCATCCAACCTTGCAGGACATATTGTTTGGAGAAGAGACCAAACACAATAATCCCAATAATCCTTAGGGGGAAGACTTCAGAATCTCAGAACTCATCTACACAAAACTAACCAGGCACATCTCAATCGAAATGACCAACCAAATTTGCGCAACAACACAAAAACAAAGAAGGCCCCGGCATGTGCGGATGTGGCCACTCCATGGGCCGATCGCGCCTCAGTTAACAGTTAAGCAAAAACTCGACTGGTCCCAACCTTTTGATAATCCAGAACCTTACCCCCCTCCCCAAAGCCCCAATTCCTGCCCCTCATCCCGAATCCTGAAAACAAAAGTTGCAGACCCTGCCCGCACAATCTCGAAATCTTGCAAACACTGCACCGTCAACACGCGACGCCTAAACCGCACATCTTTCCCAAAGCACTCTGTCAAGTTTATCACCTAGGTAGGTATAGTATGAAACACTAGTATCAGATAGCACGGTTTTTTCTAAGGGCTTTTTGGAACAAAAACCTGGCCATAACTTAGGTTTTCCCTACCTAGGTTATAATCTCATGTGAGCCACAATCAAAACTTCTAGTATCCCCTGAAATAACCCCTATAGTACTCCTTTATTAACCCCGTCTATAACCCCATATGAAGGAGTTTAGACCCTAAACCCTGTAGCCTAAACCACAAACCCTACATAAATCCCATTATACTCCCCTACAGACCCTGAACTCTAAACCCTGCACCCTAAACCCTAAACCCTGCATAACCCCCTTTATAATCCCCTATATAGCCCCCTTTAAGGAGTGTAGACCCTGAACCCTAAACCCTGCATAACCCCCTTTGTAATCCCCTATATAGCCCCCTTTGAGGAGTGTAGACCCTAAACCCTAAACCCAACAGAACCCCCTTTATAATCCCCTATAAAACCCCTTTAAGGAGTGTAGACCCTAAACCCTAAAACCTACAGAACCCCCTTACAAATCCCCTATACAACCCCCTTTAAGGAATTTAGACCCTAAACCCTAAGACCTACAGAACCCCCTTTATAATCCCACATATAACCCCCTGTAAGGAGTTTAGACCCTAAATCCTAAACCCTAAGAACCCGCTTTATAGTCCCCTATGACGCCCCCTTCAAGGAGTTTAGATCTTAAACCCTAAACCCTAAAACCTACAGAACCCCCTTTATAATCCCCCTTTAAGGAGTTTAGACCCTAAAACATGACCACCCTTATAGTCCCCCACATAACCCCTTTTAAGGAGTTTAGGTTGGGTACTGCCTCCCACCCAGTAACAGTCTATATTAGGGGTCCTATTAAGGGCTATATAGAACCATATTATAGTTATTATCCAACTGTTACTGAGTGGGGGCAGTATCCAAAATTGTGGTTTTAACCTCATTTTGGAGGCCCCGGCCAGGGATCCCGTGCTGGGCTCTCTGAGAGACGATCGTCAGAGCGATCTGCCTGGAGTTTGGAGTGTACGGGATGGTAATAACCATAATTTATAGATATAGTAAGAGTAATAATAATGTTTCTACATTATAAGAATTATAGTGTTACTTACGCAGCAATACTAATGATGATAATAGCATGCTAGGGGCGAAAGTAAGAACAGGTCTGCCATCTAGGCTGCGTAAAACCTATTTGATGACTGTGGCTGTAATCCATTTCTTATCCCACTGACTGTGCTTTGGAAATGCAGTTGCAAAAGCCGCAAAAGGGTTTCCTGGCTCTGCCGTCAGTGTAGTCTTCACTATGAAAGAAGCCTCACATAGGTGACAAAGGTCAGACTTCCAAAGCATGAGACAAGGAGTGGCTTTGCGGTGCATGGTCCATGGTCCGGATTGGTGAAGGTCCGCTCTTCATCAATTTGCTTCCCTCACCAAGCGGGGTGCTATCAATGCTGGGGCGCTGAACTTTTTCCTGCGCTTGATTACCTTTGCACTGCGCGCTCTCAATGCCAAACGCTCTGAACTCCATACTCCGTCGTCAAAAATTATCCCTTCGATCCTCCAACCCTGTCAGAGGCTGATGCCCACACGCCCAGTATCCAGAACCGCCCAGTGAAGCTACACGGCGATTTCGCCCAGGTAGTTCATAGACAGCATATTGGCACATGGAGTAGATGATGAGCTGTCTGCGATTTCTAGTGAGGACGCAGCACGTCCGGTCAAACACGTGGAGAACATCTTTTTGGTGAAAGAACGATAGTCGATTAACCCAAAGCTAAAGCCTAAACCCCAATTCAAAAAAAAACAGGACCTCAAACCCTATATACTTGGCCAACTCTAAACCCTGAACCCTAAGCCTTGAACCCAAAATCCACAACCCCGAAACAGCAAAAACCCTAAGCCCCAAACCAAAAGCTGTGCTTGGAGAGTCAGGTATTGACCCTCCGAGGGTTTATTCTTGGTTGAGGGGTCTCAGTTGCTCAGGTTGAGGATCTGATTCTGCGTTACCTAGCTCCATAGGAAGAATCCTACAACATAACTAAAAGCAAGAGACCACTAACCTGTCTGAGGTCGAACACCCCCAAGCAACATAGAAGCCTGAAGAAGTACCAATGCAAATGACATCAATCACTTCTAGAACTCTAGTAGGCCGCGAACCCTGAAACCCCACAATCCCTATACCATAAACCCCTATAGAAGCCAGGCGTCCATTTAGCTTTCCATGTTCTTTTCCCTTTGGCTTTCTATGGAGGACTCTACATCCTATGTAACCCTGTCCACCCTTAGGTAACCCTGTATATCCCTGAGTGCATGTAACCCTATACATCCCTATAAAAACCTAAATAAATCTATGCATCCCTACATAACTCAATGAACCCTATAGAACACTAGGTAACCCTATGTAACCCTGTACTACCCTATATGTTGCTACATAAGCATATAACCCTCTGCAATCCTACATAACCTCATGTGTCTAAGTTTGAAACCATGGGCCCTAGTATGGACCCTTAACACTGGGATCCGTATATGCCTGCCATGTATCCTATGTGCACCCTGAAGGGTCCCTAGAATCCCTCTGCAAAAGGGACCCATATTAGGGGCCCATACTTCTAACTTCTAATCTTAGAATCTATCCTATCTCACCAAGTACATCCCCCAGCCTCTGCCATGGCTTTCAAGAGCGATGAGGAGCCGGAGGCCAGGGCCTACAGCTCCAAAAGGTTTGGGATTATATGAGCTATAGTCTAAACTACTTAAAGTGGTTTATATAGGGAATTATATAGGGGACTGCTATAGTGGATATTGAGGGGGATACTAGGAGTTTAGACTATAGCTCATATAGGGATTATGTAGAAACTTTTGCAAGGACATTGGCGCATTGACCTGGGATTACTTAGAAACATGCCCTCCCAAACTGGGGTGAAGGACGGATTTAGGGAGACTAGGGTTTAATACTTCTAAAACATGTTCTAGGGTTCAGGGTTTAGAGCCCATCCTTGGCCCAACTACTCAAATTCACAGCAGGTAATGGACTTGCAAGAGTCAAACAAGGAGTTTCCATTCAGGGGTCCTCTTGCATAGTCCAAACGAAAGGATTCTTAATAGAAATGGCGGCCAAAACAAACTTGGCTGCTGTTAAAGACTTATTTTAAGTTACATAATATGGGTATACAGTAAGTAACAGGGTTTCCTTATTATAGTAACTTAATTAAATTTCCTTAGCAGCAACCCAGGAAAAGGTCCTTTGTTTCTCGGAACATCCAAGTGCTAGCCGAGATAGCCTGGTTTTTCGAAAAAGTGGAGGATCCCCTACCTTGAAGGGAGTAAAGTGGGAGAACCGGAACCTCAAGAATACAGTAGGAACATATGGGAATAAGAGGACCCTGGTAGGTATATTCCTATTATGTTCCTACTTTTTTCTTGAGGTTTCCCGGTTCTGGGGTTCCCGTTAAAGTCCCTTTACTACTTACCTGAAACAATACCGCCCTTGTAAAAAAAAAAAACCTCCCAAGACGTCCCCCTGTTGATGGAAGAACCCACAAGTTGAGCTAGCCTGGTTTCCGAAGATTGTTCTGTCCCTAACCCTGGATCCCTTCTCAGTACCTCTTTACTACTACTCCTATTCCTACTCCTATTCAGACGGATGTGTTCCATAAAACCTCTAATGTACACACGACGAAACCACGTCGATCAGTGGCACCACGACTGTCAATATTTTGCTCATCTGGATGCAAGGGACGAGATGCACTTGCAAGTGCGGACGACAACATCTTTGTCATGTGGATGCAAAAACCTCATGACTGCAAGAAATTTGTTAAAAAAAAAAAAAGAAAAAAAAACGCCACCAAGAAAAAGCCAATAAACCAATAAATTTTATCGGTTTTTATTGGCTTTTTATTGGATTTTTATCGGTTTATCGGGTTTTCACCCCCATGAAAAAATCGCAAAAAACATGCATTGGGATGAAAAAACTCGAGGAAAACCAAACCGGTAGGGAAATCCTTTTAAAAAGGTCAAGCATTTCGGGCAGATCTGAGAAAGCATGCTTGGACCAAAGAATTTTTGTGTCGGGTACAGACCCCTGGGCCAGCTTCCACCTGAGGCTTCTGTTGTTTTGGGTAGAGACCTATGGGTTCGGGGCACATGGTCAGCCAGCTTCCACCCGAGGCGTTCGTTGTATTGGGTACAGACATATGGTTCTGGGCTATATACTAGGAGCGTCCAGCTTCCAGCCGAGGCGTTCGTTGTATTGGGTACAGAATATGGTTCTGGGCTATATACCAGGAGCGTCCAGCTTCCACCCGAGGCGTTCGTTGTATTGGGTACAGACCAATTATGGGTTCGGGGCCAGCTAGGTTGGGGCCAGCTTCTTGCCGAGGCTTTTGTTGTATTGGGTACAGACCAATTAGCTATGAGCCAAATAGGTTTGGGGCCACCTTCCACCCGGGGCTTTCATTGTATTGGGCACAGACCTCTAGAACTTAATGCCGCGTGTGTGCCCACTCCAAACAACTCTGCCTAATTAAAGCAGCGCGTGCAAAGCTTGTCTCAGATTGGCTGATCGAGCCCACCCGGGATCCTTGGCTAAAAACGAGCTCCCCATTAAACAAGCATGTGCTGAAACCAGACTCGGCAGTCAAGCTGCAAAAATCAAGAAAACAGCCCGATAAACCCGATAAACCCGATAAACCCGATAAACCGATAAACCGATAAACCCGATAAACCCGATAAACCGATAAACCGATAAACCCGATAAACCCGATAAACCGATAAACCGATAAACCCGATAAACCGATAAACCGATAAACCCCATAAACCCGATAAACCTGATAAAACCCGATAAAACCGATAAACCCGATAAACTCGATACACCCGAGAAGCCCCCCCGCGCCGGATAAACTCAATAATCCCGATCAATCCGGGGACTTGACTCTGCAACATAAACTGACAAATAAAGCGAGCTGGTTACGGAACCTTTCCCCTATGCATGCGCATCTTCTCATGATCGCTGGATGATTGACTCCTTACAGTCGACCCCTTATACATGACAATGTGGGAGAACATGGGAAAACCTTTCGATGCCCCATGTAAGTTGTTGGGTGATAAGCGATAAACGGATAAATCCTTTAGATGCCTTACTCGTTCTTGCCTCCCAATCTTCACACCCCAGGAACCTTTGCTGGATCAGTTGACTTTTCTAATCTTCCCTCTACTTTGTACCACAGCATTACAACGTTCAAAATTCTGTAACCAGACCCTGCCTAGATGGCCTCAAAGCTTTTGGTCGTGTTATTCTGCCATATATGAGTTTTGAACCAAGCAGCGCGCATCACGGGTTGTTGCCCCATATTTCGGATCTCTTTCCTGAGACACACAATGTTTACATCTCGCGAACAACCAATCAATTAGGTCTCCGCGATTAATATTCTGCCAAGCCACACCCTTTCTCGCACACGAGCTTCTATTTCGTACTGCAAGCAAGTCATGCTTGTGTTTTCTAAGCTGGAAATCGCAATTGGGAACATCAATTCGAGATCGTATGAATGTATGAATGTCCTGGTGCCGCGTGTACATCTGGAAGACCGCTGTTCCAAATCTTTTCGGGTAGTGTTGAGAATCCTTCAATTTGGCACCGCCAGATACAGAAATCCTCCCATCCTCCAAGGTTCGCCTTGGTTGTTGTTCCAAGACGCACACAAACAACTCAAACAACAGTTGGAAACACTCGGTTACTGAATCCATGGTTGCATGTACATTCAGGATGCTTCGTAGTAATCTCCTTGGACCACTCGATGTTGTCGGGAAGTGGCACATACAACTCCTTGATGAACTTGTAGTTCGAATAGATCAGTGTAGCCTTCGGGCCTGGGGTGGCGACTGTTCGGGAAGTTGAGAACATGGATCTACATGTGTAGATTCTTTGTTTGGCATGTGCAACAGATGAGGCAGCGACTCTCCGCTCCATAGCCCCCCAACCATATGAACACCTGAGTCTCGCTTGTTGTGCACTTCACTGGGCTTATGAAAGAACAAAACCTATTTTGGGCAGAATGGCCCCCCATGCCATGGTATCCTGACGCACACTTGTGGGTACCCACGGTGGCACTGACAAACGTCAGCAAGCACTTTAGCCCATGCATCTTGCTGTCATACACATGAGACCCCATGCGTGTTGGCCCCAACGTGTCAGTTGTTTTCTTCAGGACCCAACCCCCACACCAGGCCAGCGGTGTGGAGGGGCGCCTCCAGTGACCCCCATGCCAAAAGTCGGGACCATTGTAGGAATCATGTCAAAACTTGGTGGATTTTCAGGGAAAGCCCATTTTGTCAGGGGCCTGTGTCACAGGGTCTGAGCGCCCCTCTTGGTAGGGGTGAACGCACAACATCAAAAACTGAGATGGCCTACCCACCACAAGCAGCCAAGGCTCTTTGTAAATTTTGACTCTCCGTGCAAGGAAAGCGAATAATGGATGGGCTTCCAATAGCGAAGACCCCGGTTGCTCCAAACACCAGGGTATAGCCAGTGTTGATAATATCAGGAGATAGAAGCATACTCGCGAAACCATAGTATTCCTCAGATGATGTAATGTAGGCTTGCACTTTATGGGGGGGGCGGTGGTCATGTGGGGCAAGCGCAGGTCTGATACGAAACTCTCCGACAAGCAATTACAGTGTCTTTTTCTGGCAGGCCGCTGCTTCGTTCAATCCAAAGCTTGTTCTGTGCGCCGGATGTCAAGAAACTTCCAAAACTGACATGCTTGCAGAGACTGCCTATGCCTAGCAAGTCCTCAGGTATATCGGTTGATTTTGTTCATCAAAACTGACATGCTGGCAGAGACAGTCCATGCTGAGCAGGTCCTCAGGTATGTCCGTTGATTTTGTTCATCAACATACCAAAAGCTTGATCCATGGGCTGGTTCTTCCAGGAGATCCTAGGCAATTTCAGAGAAAAGGTGGCTTCTGGCTGCTACACATCATACCAAACCCAACTGCAATCTGAAGCGCGAAGCGGCCTTCACACCTTCCAGCTTTGGTTTGAAGGCGCTTTGCCGCAGCAGGATCTCCACTTTGTGGATTTTTCCGCCATTGTCCGCCACGCTTCTGATGAATGTGCAACATTCCCACCGCTTGCAAAAAACAACATCATGCTTTGCCCACTTGCTTTCCAAGGCTCGTCGTGTACGAGTGTTTCCCATGCAGCTTGCTCACTGGCCGCAAGTGCGTGGGAAGGCTCAGAATGGCGGGCCGGTAGGCCACGTCAAAGGTATCCAGGATCGCTTTGGCCCCTTCATCTTCATCACCATCATCCACGTCGCGCTCATCTCTGAACTCGCGTGGCGCCTCCTCAAAAGCACCTTAAGATAAAAAGAGCCCGCAAATTCTGGAAGCACAAATCTCTCGCATCCCTCCATATCACATCAAACAAGGATCGCTTCCGCTTTATCCCAGCAGGCTTCTCATTCTCGATCTTCTTGGGTTTCGAAGACGAAGAAGCCTTGTTCTTCTTCTTCTTCTGCTGGCGCTCACCTGCCCAACAAATGAAGAACCTCAAACTCAGGTCTTGCCTAACACCTTGCCTGGAGGCAGGGCTGGAGGAGGATGACTCAAGATGTCACGCATCCGCTCATCGAACTCATCAACCAAGTCCGGCAGAACAGCTGCCAAGTCCTCGGGCCGCGTCTGTCCAAGGATCAAGGTCTCCTCGCTGTCCACGGAACTTGTTGGCTTCAAGATACGCTTATCCTAAGATGGTGGACGTGTGACAACAAATGCAGCACCTCATCATCCTAGACCCCTCGAACTTACTTGCAATGATTGCTTTTGAGGCGCCCAGATCTCATCTCCATCATCATCAGCACCATCAGAGTCAGAGGTTGAGGACTCTTCAACGTCGGCCACGAAGTCATTTGCATCCTCTGACTCATGGCCTTCGGCCACACCTGGCCTTGCACTGTCCTCCTCCTCTGCTGGCGTAACCAACATAGCAGACAACTCATCGGAGCCGTCATCACCAACCGCAGCATCAGGCAACGGATCACCAGGCTCATCCTGCTCAGCATCATCGTCAGCACCCAGCGCCGAGCTGTCGCAAGCCTCCAGGCTCGCTTGCGAATCCTCAAGTGAGCGAGCCTTGGTTCGCTGGTCACAAAACTCACGAGAAAGTACAAGCAGCGCACAACCTCACAAGAAGAGGGGCCATGTAATTGCATAACATGCAAATCTGGATCGCTTCTACTATTTAACACTTGGGTCACTACTTGGATTGGCATCAAGCTAAGCGTCTGATGGCTTCATCAGGTCCTTCAACTCTTGCAGCCAAGGCTGTCGGGAGGATGTCTTCGAATTGTGCCACAACTTGCGCATTCGGCCCCAAAGCTTCGTCAATCGATGGCATTGGGCTTCAAGCTCAGTGCTGAAATCCTGAATCGCGTTCAAAATCGCAACAATGACCTGGGAATTCGCTCTTGCAAACGAGTGGCAACATCATGCGTCGCACGAATGGCCAGACCCTGCCAGGAAGCTTTGCTTAGAAACAAATGGTTGCAAACCCCCATGATTCCAGAACCCCTGCTCTGCAAGTCTCAACTCCACACGTTGCGCCTTGAAATGACCATTCAAGCTCTTGAGGATTTCCGCGGCTTCAAACTTGGATGGGCATCTCTCTTGGAAGGCTGGGAACTCCAGCAAGCCTCTCATCATCCATTCATGGTCCTTCCTGACATGAGGCTGCTTCTGAGCATGCGTGAGAGCGCATGAAACACAATTTCTACGAGCGTCTCAAAGGTTAATTCATGCCAAGGGTCACCACAACCTCAGGTGCACCCTGGATAGGGTTGATCAGAGGCCTCAGCTGGTCCTCATTCAAGTCGGTGCAGACCTGCTTCTCCAGCTCAGGTGGGACCAACAGTGCCAGGTCCCTTCCCAGCTCCTTCAGGCCCAAACAATGTTGGGCCGCAAGCTCCATCTGCAGCTCCAGCGCCATGGTCACTTAAAACTGGAACCACAACGTCACAAGGGAACGTTTGCAAATTGCAAATGAATAGTAGAATTGAGGATTAGGAGTAAACTATTGCAAGCAAGCCTCGCGCCCGAAACAGCATCCGATGACATATCTCCAAGCGGATATGACCTTGATCTTCCCGATGTCGACCTTCAAGCAATGCGTGGTAATGCATACGCCATGTGTTCGCAAGCAACCTGCATTTGTCTTGCCTGTTCACCCATACCCAGCTGCTGCAAACCGGAGCTTCCCAATTCATACCAGCCTTAGACACAGCAGAGGGATATTCTTTCTTCTGCAGGCAGAATGGAATCTATAGATAATGTCTCCCCTCCCACTACCCCCAAGAAACCTCGAGCTCCTAAGATTTTACAGCAAGAATGTTTGGAGTGCGCTCCGAGTAGAATTTTGGAAGAGGCGCAGCGTCAAGCTCAGCCCGTAAGCAAATCCGATGCCAGACAAAATGTCCTGCCGAATGGATTTTGGAAGAACCCCAGTGGCAAGCTCAGCACTGCTAGAAAGATGTCCTGCGACACCGGATCATCTCTCAACTCAAAGGAGCTGACCGCAGCTCCAGCTTTCCTGCGGACACACGCACTCGCTCATGCCATATATCTATGACACCTGCCTACGCGCAAGCCTGAAGGCCGTAGTAATGGCCTTCGTTCCCGCGAACTTCTCCACGAGATCTAACCCCTTCAGCAAACAAGAGGCTTTGTCACAGTCCCGTGAACATGTCTAAAACCAAACTCGTTAAAGCCAAGAAACCAGCTGTGGGCGAGTCATGTTTTGCATCACTTTGTCGGTCATGTGCAACACCGAATAGGGCAGGCCGGCCAGCATCAAGAGATTCAACCTAGGGCGGTGGCAGGATGGGAATCTGACTGTGTTTACGTGGGATGGACTTGGGCAGGTAGGGTCTACACGCGAGGGGTCTTGAATTTAATCTTCGACGAAGATGATACCCTTGTATAGAATTCTCTACTATACGGGGTGGAATGGCCTAAACCCTATCCCCTCATAAACCCTAAACCCTAAAATGTGCTTTACAAGAAATGTTGGGAGTGGGAACTCAGGTTGAATGTTTGTTTGGCCAGTACATAGATCATGGGCTCAGTGAAGGTTGATGAGTAGCGGAAATCTTCGGTCACACTATGTAAAGCACTGGGTTTTAGATTGGATCAGGTGTTTTGCTGGGGTTGCTAGGGGTTACTAGGGTTCAGGGTTTGAGACCTTCTGGGTAGAGGGGTCTGAACTTTGGGATATTGGGGCGGAGGTTTAAAGGTTTTGTGTTCGTGGCTCTCGCGAGTGCAGGGTTGGCCCTTTGAAACATGCAATAATATTGGGGTCATGTGGAAAGCCACGTTACAAGCTTGGGTTTAGATCAATCACCATGTCCTTACCTTTCAAACAACAACTATGTAGCGACCTACCCCCCAAATTCCACGCCATTACCCAACACCTTTTTGGGGACAGCTTCACCTCAACCACCCAGAAGCTCTTGATATAGCAGGGGTATTAATGATAGGGCTATCTGGGGCTACTGTGTACACGTTGCAGGGGCTATCAGTAATGCCCCCACTCAGTAACAGCTGGAGAAAAATATGGTAAAAATACATGGAGCTCTCGATATGACCTCTAGTACAGACTGTTACTGGTCGGGGTCAATACCCAGAACCCTACCAAGATTTACTAACCCCCCCTAGCCCTTAAGTACATTGCACTGGATCAAGTGGCAACTGAAGCAAGCATGGCGCCAATCCGGTTGAAGGGCAATAGATCGGCTTGCAGCATGGTTTGCGAGCACGTTTCTTCTGCTTTCGCAGATTCAGTTTGGCACGCTTCATGGCTCAAGCTTCAGGGCTTTTCAAGCAGGATCAACTAAATATTTGACTGGAACCACTGCCACCTCTTGAATGGTTTGCTCGCGCATTATCGGGCCACCAAGGTCTTTCATGGGTTTGGCTGGAAGTTCTGAGCAAACAGACATGGGTTTGGCTGGAAGTTCTGAGCAAACAGACCTCAAGCAGAGGAACGGGTAGAATAAACTTGCACAAGTCAATGGTAGCAGGCACTTGCAGGGCTGGAAAGGCACCTGATGCTTGCCGCGTCTGCCAGGCGACCAGATGCCATGTCACCTGCTTGGTAAGTTGGCAAGTTTCTTTTTTTTTTGAGGGTAGAATTTTGAGGCCTTTGGTTTTCGGATGACTTCAAGTGCTACAAGCAACTTGCGAGCAATCAGTGCATCCCGCCTCCTCGAAGTGGAAGGCGACAAGGAAGCTGCCCGGTGCCGGGTTTTGCTCACTCTTGGATCAGGCGAGGGCGCATCATCAGGAGGAACCCCATTAATGTAGTGAGGATACGCTTGCCGCACAGGCAGACCTAGCACGTAAGGTCGTCTCCAATCTGGTGTTTGAGTGTCCTCGTCCCTCACTTTGAGAAGGGATAGCACAGTTTGCACGCCCTTGTCTTGGGAGCTGTTTAGCTGCAAGTTCTCTTCCAATGGGAACGGCGGCACCGGTGATGCCAGCAACACTGCCTGGGAAGAGCTAGAGGCCGGGTCGCACTGAACAACCTGCAGATTCTCTGGCTCCGGAGACGCAGCTTCCACTTTGGCTTTCAACAGCGCTAGCTCGCCTTGGCGACGAGATTCCTCCAGACCTGCTACAATCTGGCGCTTCTCTTTCCAAGCTTGCCAGCCGGATTTACCCGATCTAGATTTTTTGGCTTGCTTCTCCCGCTCTCTCTTGACATGCACCACTGGGGCTTGTTTCATCCTGAGCCTCAAGATGCCGGCGCCCACTGGATGTATCAACTTCAACAACTTCAATCTGGAGCATTTCTAGTGGAAGGCTCCGATCAGCGCAATCAAATTTGGAATGTCCACTGCAGCACATGTTTGGGCTTTGGGCTTAAGTTTTATAACTCCCTATACTGGGGTTGATTTCATTGCCCTCACCCGCTAAACCTTATAGAGTTTTTTTTTGCCATTCCTTTTTCCTGTTGAAGCATTACTGATGTTTCAGAGCAACATCAGTAAAACACCTACTGGCCGCACCTTAACCCTCACCCTGAACTCTACAACCTTTTTTTCCCCGCACTTTTTTCTGATACAGCGTTACTGATGTTCGAAGAACATCAGTAAAGAAGTATTTGCCATATATTGAACATGCTACCAATTTGGTATGAGCCAGTCGTGAGCAGTCGGGGGCTGTCGTGAGCTGTCGTGAGCAGTCGTGAGCATCCACGAGCACGGAGGTGTCGTAGATCATGGCATGCATGCATTACGAGTCATTCGGGCCACGAATGATCTATTTTCAGTCATCCGGGCTCTCTAGGTATAGCGATAGCCATCCCTGTCCTCACGATTCGGGCCTTCGCAGTCAACGCTAACTTCCTGCCAACAGGTCTCGGCGCTGCTCTTGACAGCCCGTGCTTCGACCTTCGTTGGCCGAGCCCTTCCTTTGAGGCAAGCAAGGCACTTGCTCACCCAAAGCTTCACGTCAGCCTCAAGATCCGGCCACCACACGGCCCGCTCAAGGAGCTTGATGGTGACTTCAGCGGATCGATGCGTTTCCAGGACGCCGTCATGCACTGCTTTATAGCAGGCGCGACGCCAAGTGACGCCATTTGCGCCCGCGATCCCGTTAGGAACCACAGGGACGCTGACTGTCTGGCCTGTCCTGAGAGTCACATCTCGTTCCAACAGGCCATCCCCCGCTATGCGCATTGGCGGCTCAGGTTTTCGCAGAGAGCCCGCCAGCGAAGGATCCCTCCTCTGGGCTTCGTACCAGGAGGTACGCAAGGACC
>CAJNIZ010015781.1:34363-45348 GCA_905231905.1 Symbiodinium pilosum
AAAAAAAAAAAAAAAACAGCAAACACCCAATTAGCACATGTGTATAAACTTGGATGGGCATGAGCAAAAAAGGCCTTGGGGAAAGAGTTTTCAGTACCGGCAAGGCCTCCAAGAAAATGTGGCAAATGCGACCACGTCGACAACGAGGACCAGGACCAGGACGACGACTTCTTCTTATGCTTCCACGTTTCCTGCTACTTCACCTCTGATAAATATGACTCGCGCGACCTTTTGGTGGATGACAGGATGCGGTGCAGTCTTGGCTACACGAAGGTCTCATACATCACATAATTTACAGCAGCGTTTTTGTTCACACAGAGGTTCCCTCAGTGAGCCTTCCAAAAATTGGGGGGCGATCGTCTCAAGACGAGGCAAAATTGTTGATACTTGCCCTATGAATAACGAATAACTCCTGCCTCTGACAGTTCATAGCTCTTAGAAAACTGTGTGGTGCCTGAGAGGGAGTAGGGCTATTACAGGAGATGAGATACAGCTTCTTGTATGGATTCATTCCGGCAGGGATGCACTCCACCACCCCTGCTAAAGCAGAGAAGACTTACCCCTGGTTGGCAAGGAATGNNGGAATGAAGGAATGGATCCTTACCGTAGTCACTAGATAACCCCCAAGAGCAAAATCATGCATTGCTTCCTTTTTACTGCAAACCAGACCTACCCTTTGCAAGCCTTTCCGACAGCCACCGGAGCGGTCGAATTCAGCCGCACCTGAATCGAATCTTGTAGGCTGCTGTGGGCGGGCTGGAGTATCAGTAAAGCAGTGTAAGTCTTGCTTAAAGCGTCTTTAATTTTTTTCCGGTAAGAGTTTCAGAAACTGGCATTTAAAGTCACTAGGTCGCGGTTTGATCTTCAGATTTGAAAATTCATTCAAAGACTTGGGGCTGAATGTAAAGGTCTTGGCTAGGTTGTAACTAAACCTTTTAGACCCGGCGTCGGAGTACCTCAGAGGAAACCCCAACCGCTTCTCTCACATTTCTGAAAGCCTCTTCAATGATTTCCTGAAACGTAAGTCAAACCAAAGGCCTATGCAAAGCCACAGCCCCCAGCAACAGCGCTCAAGCCGTAACTGCGTTGTGCCTCTTTGTCAGTACCGAATTTCTTGACACGTGTGTTGCTACGTTTCTATTTCGAAGGCATGTATGTAGTACAAGTGTCAGCTCCAGCTGGAGTCCAACAGGTGTGGGGTGAGTGTGGATTTGCTCAACTTGTTTGGGAGACTTCAACACGGGACCCACATGCTTCAGAACCATCGGTTTTTTAAAACGGTCTTGCATGTATCTGTGCGGGGGAACTCGGAAGTTGTAATATAGCTTACTAGGTCAGATAACCTTCTGCTTGTAATGTATATGATCCGTAGTTTGTATTGATGGTCTCCAAACTGGACACCCAAGATCACACTCACCAATAGTCCTTTCAAACCATACCTGTTCTATACACACTCATCAAAAACCCCACTGCAGAATGAGGGAATGCATTGTCGGGACTAGAAAGGGGATTGTGCAGGGACTACGTGCTAGATAGCAACTCCGCCACTTGCTGATAAGAACTATTCGCCCACCTAACCCAAATCACGCAAACAGATGTCCTAAACCCTAGGTAGTCGTTTCCATTCTCTTTTCCATTATCCCTGTGACACCCCCTATATTACCCCTTATCCGTATATAGTCACACAGTGCCATAACAACATAAACTCCTAGTATCCCCCTTAATAAGCCCTTTAGTGGTCCCCTATATAATTCCCTATATAGCCCCCTTTAAGGAGTTTAGACTATAGCTCATATAACCCTTACATAACCCTATATATAGCAGTTTCCATTTCATTTTCCATTTTCTTTTCCATTTGATTCTCCATTATTGGGGTAACCCCCCTTTAAGGAGTTTAGACTATAGTACATATAACAACCTTGAACACCAAGCTGAGAAGGGGCCTTGCCACGCTTTGCCTCCTGGAACGTCCCCAGGGGAACTGGCCTTGCCCGAGGTAATCCCTTCCCCCGTTTAGGGTTTAGGGTTTAGGTTTAGGGTTTAGGGTTTAGGGTTTAGGGTTTAGGGTTTGGGGTTTTAGGGTCTAGGGTTTAGCTGCAGATTTTCCGTCCTGTATGAGGAGGATATTTAGTATTAGGGGGTAGGAGGTTGTATTGCTAGGGCGAAGGGGTTTTGTTGGAGGGAATTACAGAGAGGTGCTTGAGACGAACAAGAGACGACTTCCTCAAAAAGGATTTTGGGTGCACGATATACTTTAAGAGGACCCCCCACCCTGTAATAGTGGTATAATAAGAAAATAAGAGGACCCGAATATAATCCCTATTATCCCTTATAGTCACTATTACTGGGTGGGGGGTCCACCTAAGGTAATGTTAAGGTTTAGGGTATAGGGCTTGGAAGGTCAGGGGGGCTTAGCAAGTAGGTTCATAATGGGGACAGCCAGGGCTAATATATCATAGGACTTATTGATCTGCGTGCTAAGTCCCCCCCTGACCCTCCAAGTAGTTACAGATAACCCTAAACCTGAAACCCTAAACCTTCGTTTTATGCCTACCTAGGTGTCAAGAGCTCAGGTTATGAGATTTCAAAAGGTTTGCTACTATGGTGTTCGGTCGCTTCAGGTTTGCGGTGTTCAAAGCCTTGGGCTGCAATACTCCGCCAAAAAGTTGAAACATGAAAGCCGGTGTGTGTGCGTGTTACTTTTTCACCCTTCCCAGCTTTTGGGTTGCGAGGGTCATGATGTTTCAGCTTCCCAGCTTTTGGGTTGCGAGGGTCATGATGTTTCAGCTTTTTGGCTTCTACTGTCCTGGGCTGGCCTTTGGGACATTTATATGTTTCCCTTATTGGTTTGGTTTTTTGACAAGGACCTTATATACTACCCTAAACCCGATGTACTAATGTTTTTTGAAGTTTGCTTTGTCATGGAAGGGTCGTAAGGCTTGTGTATCAGAAGGAAACATTTGTAGTTGGTTGAAGCAAGTCCCTACTTCACTGCGGTAACATGGGCAGATCTGAAGATAGCTTCAGATTCCCTCAGGCCCATATAACCTGTTTACAACCCATCTTAATTCGAACAAATCCCCTGTGTCACCCTATACGACAACCCTTGTCCAACCCTCTAAAGAGAGGATTTTTCCTCGCCCGACACCTGGGGCGAAGTGCAGATTTTCCAGCGACACTCTTCTTCATTTGACCTAGGTAGTGGGTTTAGGGTTTAGGGGGATACCCAAGTTATACCTGGAGCTCGAAAGGATGTTATTTCCTGCATTCCAACTGAATAATCAGTACCCATAGAGACAACACTAAGGTTTCATCCTCTGCCAGCCTAGGATTTGATGTCCGAGATCCCTAAACCCTGAACTCTAAACCCTAAACCCTAATCCTAAACTTAAACCCTAGATCCTAAACCCTAAACAATAAGGAGGCCATATAGTGGGCTGCAGGCATGGGATCAATGCATGGGCTACGCATCAAAAGCCAGTTGGAAATCATACGGTTTAGGGTTTAGGGTTTGAGAACTCAAAGCTATGTGAGCGATGTCTAAATTCCTTAAAGGGCCTTATATAGGCGATGATTTAGGGGACTACTATAGTATATGGGGTTATTAAGAGGGATGGTGGGAGCTTAGACTATAGCTCATACAGGGTTTAGGGTTTAGGGATATGGGGTTGTTTCCAAATTTAGGGATATGTTTTTGGGGGTCCCCAATATACTGATGATAGCATTTCGTTGTAAATTGGGACCCCTTGATTTTAGGAAACTATCATGTGTTGTAGAGGGGTCTTTTCGGATACCTCCGAACCGAAATTGGGTTTGGGTTTCTGGGATAAGCCTGGAACACAGCAACGAGAAGGAACATCCCTTCTAACCTCACTCTGTGATTATATGCTACATGTGGCGAGGAAGGTGCCACTTTCAATTGCCATCGCTTATGCGAACGAAGCCTGGGCATCTACGCCCGCTCCCTAAGGGTGATGTTAGGAGGGAGAGATGCCACGAGCTACAGCTAAATAAGTTTCCTAAGGCTACCAGTTACCTAAATGGTGCGTTACTGAGATATGTAACTATAGGATATATGGAACCCAGTTCCCATTATTAGGTAACCGGGAGCCCTAGGGTTTGATGCTCCCAAACCCTCAAACCCTAAACCCTAAACCGGTTTTTCGCTTACCTTCGGTGTAAGTTGGTCAAGTTTCACTTCAGTTGTTTTGCTAGATGGACACCTGCACGCGTAGCCTGGCAAGGAAATCCCATATTCGTCTTTATCTCGTATGCGAGGCCTGGCAAGGAAATCCCATATTCGTCCGCCGAAGACAGAACGAAGACTTTATCTCGTATGCGAGCTTTAAAACAAACGGGGGTCCCCCTGTAGACCCGAAATCCCGAGGCCCTACTTCATATGCTAATTTCCAAGATAGGGGTCCCCTCATCGATCCCAAATCCTTTAACCTCTGGAAACCCAAAACCCTTTTATCCCGTATATTCCCATATACCCCCTACGTACCCTATGAAGGACACGTAATCTTGGAAACCCTAATCCCTAAACCATACCATATATGTATAATGTATATGTGCATAGAAATATCTTTAGCTATATATCCCGGTTAAACCCCCTACATAAACCCGGAACCCTATAAACTCAAAGGCCCCCCCAATATGAGGTCGCATGAATGACCTGCAGCAGCGCGTAGCGCGGCTTTTGATCGCAGTGGCGAAGGGCCGAGCAAGGCGGGAACATGAGAACATGGGGGCTTCGGGGAAGCATAGGTGGGTTTAGGATTCAGGGTCTAGGTTTCAGGGTTTAGGGTTTGGGGCTTAGGCTTTAGGGTGGGGGGGCTTAGGGTTTGGGACTGTTTGTGGCCGGGGTTGGGGGTTTTCAGGTTTTGGGGTTTAATTAGAGTTGGGGGTATAGGATTCGGTAGGGTGGAAAGTCTCAGATTTAGGTTCCTTAAGATCTATGATTATTTAAGATAGAGCGTGTTGGGCACAGAGTTGCGGGTATATGCTGGGAGGTCCCAAATCCTTTTACTTGGAGGGTCAGGGGGACTTAGTAAGTAGGTTATTAAGCCCTGTAACCCTAGCTATCCCAAGTGATAGCCTTCTTACTACGCCCTCCTGACCCTCCAAGTAGGGTCTAGGCCTCAAGACACTACTGACAACCGTTGGGCCTTCCAGAGCAGGTAGGTGAGGGAGGCAGAGCTTCTTATGTAGATGTGTAAGTAGTAAGGGATTGTAATAGTACCTCCCCCAAGGGTACCCCCTGTCCTTATTAACTCCTGGGTGTACCTTTGGGGGAGGGGGGTGGGCGATTGTAACCCTTCAAGTAGTGATTGACTACATCCTCGATCCTCGTAGAAGCCATTTGTTTGTGGATGGGGTTCGCTGGGGCCTGGAACGCAGCAAAAACCAAAGTCAAGGACGAAAGCTCTTTTCAGCCTCCTAGCCGAGCATCTGACAGATGTAAAGGGGAACTTATCACTTTCGTATAAAATCCTGGGTAGGCCCCTGGGATATCTAATATTGTCCCTAGTGGCTTCAATACGGGACCCTATATACTAATATTATTCCAAGGGGTTTTAGGGGCCAACCCAGAATCTATCTGCCCAATCTAGGCATACCGATTTTCCCCACATGTTTGCTTAACGTGGCGCAGTCTCACTCACTGCAAAGGGGCCTTGAAACAGAAGGAATACGATGAATAATCTTCCTAGTTCCGCATGCTTCCACAGTACGCCAGAGTTGCAGCAGAAACGACAATCATAATTTCAATCGAAAGACAGTTCATACCCGTTAAATCGTCAGGCTCATCGTGTGCCCAGACCTCAAACCTGACAAGGGACCCTTGGGTTTCGAATAGGTACTGTCTAGATTTTTGGGGCACACCCCAGTAGGCACCAGTTAGGGTTTAGGGACTTAGAGACCGGGAGAGGATCTCAAGTAACGAGAGCATTTTGGCAACGCCAGCCTCACAAGTAGGACTCCGGATGCCGTTCTCATCATACACTGTGAATAGAAGTTCTCTTTACAGGGGTTGAGGTTACAAAGCTCCCTTTTTGCCTAGAAGCAACCTGCATGATCCCCTATCTGCTTTTCACAGCCACATATAATAGTACCTCCACTCCTTGTGCGGTTGCCAAACTCCCAGATTCTTAGCCCCAAATCTCAACCCCTAAACCCTTAACTCCTAACCCCTTAACGCTAAATCCTGAACCTTAAATCCTAAACCCTACATCCTAAGGCAGAAATACTCTAAACCCTAAACCGTAAGTCCATAAGTGTTAAAGCCTATATCCTAAACCCTACATTTAAACCCTAAATCCTAAACCCTATAATCCCTAAATCCTAAACCCTAAACTCTACACCTAAGCCCTAAGCCCTAAACTTGCATTCGGTTCAGACCGGAAGTCTTCGACGCGGAAGCCAGCACAAAGTTCAACAGGCAGCTGATTTCTGTGCCTTGCCTTGGTAACCCAGACCCCTGGAAGGATCTAAAAATTAGATCCCCTGTATAGACCCATTTTAACCCCTATATAATCCTTATATAATTTCCCACATATGGTTCTAGGGGACTTAATTTTTAGATCCCTTTGGGGGTCTGGTAAGGCATAAGCCCTACAGTCCCAGGGTTTAGGGATGAGCGTTTAGGGATTATGGATTAGGGGTTAGGGTTTAGGGTAGGGTCTGGCCTTTGGGGTTGTTTCGGTGCACCCTAAACCCAAAGCGTCTTAAAGATGATAAGCCGCCCGCCGTTTCGGTTTAGGCTGCTAGAGGCAAGAAGTGGAGAATGTAAAGATGAGGGGAGAGCCTTAATTGTACGTATGCGCATATATGTATATACACATATCTACATATATATATATCTCTCTCTCTCTCTCTCTGTATATTTGGGTGGATTCCTGAACTTAAGGGTGCATGTCGGGGGTCCCCAGAATAAGGATTATAGAATTCTGGAATTGTCGGGTCTAAATTGCGGTGACCTTCTTTATGGATTACCGTATTTGCACAGCTACCTTCGTAGCTGTACTGGATGTGGCAGTCTGTCTTGCTTCCTAGGACACTTGTAGACAAAAGCTCCAATATACTTTCTCACATCTTGGTGTAGGGTTAGGGCCGTTACGGTTAGGATATCCTAAGCCCGGAACCCTAGGCCATAAACCGAAAGATCAAAATCTTTGTTCACCGCATTGCATAGGTCCTTTCCCAATAAGATGCCTTAAGCCCTATTCCCCTAAACCCTTACTTGGAGGGTCAGGGGGACTTAGTAAGTAGGTTAGGTAGCCCCTATAACCCATATAGTTACCCTATTTATCCCCATTGATAACCTACTTGCTAAGTCCCCCTAACCTTCCAGGTACACCCCTAAACCCGACACCCAAAACAAACTTCCAGGCTGGCTCTGCTTGAAGTCTCATGCGTACCCAATCACCTAGTTAATCCGCTCCCCCTAATTTTACACCACCCCACACCCCCTTAAGTTAGATATGCCCAATATATGATGATATACCACAATAGGCTAATATGAATATTTAATGCCAGGGGGGTGGGGAGGTTTTACGTGTGGGGGGAGGGGATTAGTGTCCGTTGAGGTCACTTACGGAAACCTTACAAACGGGTAGGATGGGGTTTTAGGAGAACCCATGAAACTCCCATGTCACTCAGGCCATTTTCAAGCAGTGCCCTCAGCTGGCGGATGGGATGCTGTCCTTCACATCCATCTTGCAAAGCCTGGAGGCCGTGATAAACAGGGGTATCTTCTCAAGAACCGTTTGTCACAAGATTGAATTTGGAGGGATCCCGCAAATAGTTAGGAACGCAAAAGGTCAGTAAGTGTAGTGCATGTAAGAGGGGTTTAGCATTTATAGTTTACAACAATCAGTCAATTAAAGTCCCTTAAAGCGAAACATGTTGGAGAGATCAAGGCAGGTGGTGTAAAGGATTCTTCTGTGGGCTTTGGTCAAGGAAATGGGTCTAGCTATCTGGTCAGACCTGTCTACTATGGGACTACGCCGGATGAGTATATTGCAAGCTATTGCTCGGAGCAAGCCAGTCTTAGATTCATCCCATGTTGGGCAATCATAAGGCTAGGGCTTTGGAACCCCTAAACCCTAAAACCCTAAACCCCTAAACCCTAAACCCTAGTAGCGTCAGCCATCGCAGGGCTGGGCTGCGAAGGACAGTGACTGTTGAGGAGCTTCCCAGAACACTCCTTCTAGCATCCTGCGTTTTTCGGATTCCTAGAGAACGGTTTAGGGTTTAGGGTTTAGGTAATTCAAATGGTTCTCTGACTCTATACGCCTCCACCTGGGATATTGCTGTCACTTCCTAACGGTCCTTCAATACTAGGAATATCGCTGTACTGAGATTCCCGAGGGTCCTATATATAGTTGTCATCGGTCGGCGCCATAAGATGGGATTTGTCCCAACATCCAGAACAGTTCGTTGAAGACCGGCAGGCAAACGCAGTGGCGCCGATGCAGACCTTCCTGTCCTTTGTGCAGGAGGGGGCTCCCCTAATTGCAGCCAAGGTGATCCTGACATTGACACGCACGTTGTCAAGTAAAGATGTCGACAAGATTTCTTGGAGGGCCAGGGGGACTAAGTAAGTTTGTTAATAACCCCCATATCCATATAGTAACCCTCATTATCCCTTTAGAAATCCCGCTGACTAAGTCCCCCTGACCCTCCAAGTAAGATGTATCTAAGCCCCCAAGGCTCTCGTCTCCTACACTGAGGGGTGTCGTTTAGCCACAGAGTTACAAGGCTGTGGCTCACCATGTCTTCATCTGGGTTGCTGTTAAGGAACTTGAAGGGAGGTACCTTCATGAGCATATACAGAGTACAGTGACTTAAAACAAGTTCCTTAACAGCAACCCAGTGGTGAGGACTCGATTGACTGCATGCGTCATAGCCGCTGGTGGATCTGGTATGCCAAGCAGCAGGGGCCATGCGGCAGCACACCAGAGGCGTTGGTATTGTAAGATTGCATGATGCAGACTGCAGCGCTCCCCAAATTCACATTGATGCACGGAGTTGCCTTTGAGTGCATGAAGACAACACATTAGTGCACAAGGCGTTCAAGATGTAGAGTTGTAGAAAACATTATTAAAAGGCCTCAGCAGTAAATCGGCACTGCTAGCCTGTAGCGCGCCTCTGCCCGAACTCCATGGAAGCTGTAGTCTTAACTCCGTAAAGGGGCCTATATAAGGGATTGTATAGTGAAGTATTATAGAGGTTTCAGGGGGGATGCTAGGAGTTTCGACTATAGCTCATGTAAGGTCCTTCCATAAACTTTGCGTGCCCAATTATTGACCCCTGTATGACCAACTGAACAGGGGGAGGCTTCAATACATGTTTTCACTTTATTGCCCCGAGTCCGTACATAATCCTTGAAAAACCATAAAGCCCAAACCGCGTCGAACATTTAATGTTCTTAGGACCCGCAAACCTGCCCTCGTTAAGCCAGAGACTTGCAGTGAGTAGTGAAGCCAGACAGCTTGGAATTTCCACCGTTATAGACGGGAGGATTTAGGGTTTGGAGTTTAGGATAAGAAGTTCTCGACCCTCCACCGTTTAACTTCGGTCTGCATGCCTGCAACTGACTGGCCAAGGTCATGCTCTAAGACTTTAATTTTGTACCTGCATGTGTAACTGTTTGTAACATTAGGTTTTGGGTTCCAAAAACCCTTATTAAGGGCCATCTTTCATACAAGCCCCAAGGGTGCAAAAGGAAAACTCCCTGACATTTCATGCTGAACCCCTAAACCCTTAATCCTAAGCCCTAAACATCTTCATCCTTTGACCTCCAGCTCACCCATCGCCTTCTGAATCCTGATCTGCAGGGCGCGGAACGTAACAGAGAATCCGGAAGCAGGTAGGGTTTAGGGTTTAGGTACGTGCACCACAGAAGCAGGTAAACTAATAGCAAGACGCGCTAGAAAACGCAGCCAAACAGGCTGCCCTTCAACATCCTTGTGAGATTCAGGCACAGATTTCACGGCACCTATAGTCCCCCTTAAGTAGATAGAATATGGGGTATGTGGGGATCTTATTATAACATAGCCAAAGCCATATTCTACCTACTTAAGGGGGACTGCAACCCCTAGACCGTAAACACCTGCATCCTTAGAACTTTGAAGCACGCAAGCCAGAAGCCTGAAAACACCCCTTATGCCCTTACAGCTCGGACAAGGCTTTCCACTCGTAATGCCTTGCGCAGCTAGCTTAGGGTTTAGGGTTTAGAGTTCAGGGTTTAGGAATGAAAGACCCCAATAAAAACCCGGGGTCCCAGTACCCAAATAGTAGGTTTCAGGTACCAAAAACCATCCAGATCATGGTATGTTGATTTTACCGCTGTATTATTTGGGTACTTGACCCGTAGGGAAAGCATCTTTTGCTTCCATGAAGAGATAGACGGAGATCCCAGACTTCTGGGAGCATCTAGAAACTGGCTCCCCCTTCAGGGCTCCTAGAATTTAACCCCCAAATAGTAGGATGGCGTACCACACTTGAGGGTTGTAAGGCTCGAGCTCTAAACAACCCTAAACCCTAAACTCAACCCTGAAGCCTAATCCCTCCGTGAATCAAGTAACAAAAATATGAAAGTGCCCACCTGACACTTGACACCCGCAAACCTTAGAGCATTATCCCGAGGTTGAATGTTTAGGATTTAGGGAACCCATCAACCCCAAACGTAAAGTAAAACGTGTGTGTGTGTGTGTGTGTGTGCGCGGCTCAGGGTTGGGATTTAGAGTAACTCTACTGATATATTCCTATTATCTTCTTACTGAGTTGTTGGGGTTCCCTGTCCCCATTCGAGTCCCTTCATAATACCTGCCCTTGAGAACCCCTGGATATGACCCTATACCCCAAAGCCCTAAACACGAAACCCTTAACCCCAAAACCTGAGACACCTCAACCCTAAAAACCCCTGAAGTCCTTAAACCCTAAAACCCGACACCCTGCAGACCCTATAGTCCCCCTTAAGT
>CAJNIZ010015781.1:46884-79219 GCA_905231905.1 Symbiodinium pilosum
AGAGCTCCGGCCTGTCCAGCACATTCAAGGCGTTCTCAAAGTCGACCTTGAGCAGCACCTTTGTGGCAGAGCCAGTGTCCCGCACGAGCCATTGTCGCACAGCATGGATGATGGCCTCGGTCCCAAGCGGCATGGCCACGCCAAGCTGCATGCCAAGCGGGCCACATACTTCCCAGACCCCCAGAAGGATCCAAATAGCGCAACCCCATAACAATCCCCTAGTTATACCAGTGTAGTAATGGATTCATATTGAGGGGGCTCCATTTCTTTGGATCCTTAACTCTAAACCGTAAGTCCTAAACCCCAAACCTAAACCCTAAGTAATAAACCCTAAAACCTAAACCCTAAACCCTAAACCTAAACCCTAAACCTAAACCCCAAGTCCTAAACCCTATAAACCCTAAATCCTAAACCCTGAGCCCCAAACCCTAAACCCTAAATCCTAAACCCTGAACCCGAAACCTTAAACCCTAAGTCCTAAACCCTAAACCCCGTTTTTGGATCCTTCAGGGGTTCTGGGTTTGAGAATAGCGCCACATGAACACTTGTTCAAAGCTACAGTTTCTCCGCATGGTGAGGGTCCTGGCCCACAAGTTCGGACAATCCTGCTTCAGGGCTTAGAGTTTTAGGGTTTAGGGTTTAGAGTTTAGGATGGGGTTCAAAGTTTGTGAGGTTAGGGTTTAGAGCTTTAGGGTTTAGAGTCTTAGGATTTACCAAGCACAACCACAGCAGCTATACTTTGCAAAACTGTGGGTTGCAGTCTAACGGGGCTACTTGGAGGTTCATGCGACTTAGCAACTATTTATATCTGGGGTTATACACCTACTTATCATTGGGGTCACCCCTATGAGATTATCTAGGGGGGTTATAAGTAGGGTTATAAGCCCAGTTACAAGTATTTACTAAGTCCCATGACTCTCCAAGTAGCCAGGTTGGTTGTACAGGTGACACTAAACCCTAAACCCTGGGGCCAGAAACCTGAGTCCCAATGAATGCCCCTGGCCATAATGGGTTACATAGGGGCTATATAGGGTTATACAGGTCTATATAGGATCATATAGGGTTATATCGGGCTATATAGGATTATAGAAGGTTACATTAGCGCTGTACATTTTAGAACATCCTGCAAGCCCACTGCCTATATGTCCATTCGTTGCCAGACATGTATCTACGTATACGATATGGTATACTAATATGGCTGATGTCGAAAGGTGAATACCCATTTTCAATGTTCTCATGCAGTCATGGAAATGCACCATGGCCCGCACGTGGTCCGCGATTGCCCTGCACCCTACCATCCCAAACCCCCAATTCGAGAATCCGGTCTACATAGCTGAAACATAGGGAACCTCATTTTATGAGCACCAGAAGGAGACCGCCTTAACCTAAATCTCTAAACCCCAGTAACCCCGTTATACTTGTTTTTCACGTTTCTTTTCCATTGTCCGTATATAACCCAAACCCTAAACCCTAAACCCTATTACCAAAAATATAACCCCAATAGAACCCCAATATTAACTGAACGTCACGAGGACACGACGCTGGCCGTGGCCGCGCCGGGTCCCGAGGCGGGCTTTCAGCCACATCCTGACAAGTCGCTAAACCCCCACGAGGCAGATTTAGGGTTTAGGGTTTAGGATATAGAGGGGAAGAGAAATGGAAAAGAGTTTAGGGTTTAGGGTTTAGGATATAGGGGAGAAGAGAAATGGAAAAGAACATCGAAACTACTGCAACGTTTAAGGTTCAGGGCGTGTAACAAACCTGAACACCAAACCAACATGAAACCCCATGTAGCACACTTGCCAAACGACAGTAGTCTCTATACGGCATTCTGGGGGGTGCATGTTCTACAAGTGGAGGGTAAACCCCAAGTCCTAAAATTGGGGGCGGGCTTGAAGAATAGGATTTGGGGCACCCTAAACCGTGTGCATTCCGTGTTGTTGATGCGTGCTCAGGCTTCCACCAAGTTGCCGCTTAGGGGAGCGTTGGGGGTTTAGGATTCGAGTGTAAGGCTCAGGGTGTACTACTTGCGAAGGGGTAGGGGTGGCAGCAGAAGTGTAAAGCAATAATACAGATCATCTAGGGAATAGGTGCAGTTGTATGAGTTTCATAAGTGCTGCGTAGTCGTGCGCAGAGTTGCGTTGGAAAATGCGAAAAAGGTCAACAGCTGCACATGGATTACACACTGAATGACTGGGAAGATGTTGGGAGTCTGCAGAGGCTCTAATGGAATGACTTGTTAAGAGACCTCATGCGATCAAACTACGACTCCAAGCACGCAAAACTTACTGGTTCTATGTAAGGGATACGGGAACATAGTATATATATATAGGTTATGATCCCTTCTTCCCTACTAAGAACGAGTAAGAAAATCAAGTTGCAATATTCTCCAGTCCTGCTTAAGAACAATTCGCAAGTCCGAGAACGCGCACTCCGAGCCTCGACCATAAAGCCCTATCCTGGGCTGCTGTTGCGGAACTCAAATTAAGTTCCTATAATAAGGAAAGTCCTTTGTTTAATATATATCCATAAGATGGTAACTTAAAATAAGTTCCTTAGACAGGAAACCAGTAGCCCAAGAATCTAAGCACCCTTTCCTTCCCTGATGCTTAGCAAGGTAAGAGCAGTAGCAATCCCTGTATAGCCCTGTACACCCTTGCTCAAACCCTGAAATGCCGCAATGCCCGTATGCATCCTGAGAAACCCCAAAAGACCCACGTGTAACCCCTTACACAGCCCACCAAGGAGTGACGTAGGGAACCAAACAATTAGAATACATCGCCAGGAAAAAGTTTGTTTCCAGACGGAGGGAACGGAACGGTAGAGGAGTCTATGGAAGAATGGGGAGTAGGGCATGTGTTTATGGAGGATCGCCTGGTCGTAAGCTACACTGTAAAAGGACCCTAAACCCTAAACCCTAAACCTCAATAACTGTTGCTGCTTGTGCAGCAGAAGGGAGGGACAACCCTGGCCTTTTTGACATCCTCCAGCGCCAAGGGAGCCTGTCACAGAGCGGAGCTGCAAAAAATGAGGGCCCAGCTTCTTCTAAAGAGGAGCCCGAAAAGTTTAGGGTCAGGGTTTAGGGTTTCAGGATTAGGGATTTAGGGCTTAGGCGTTAAAATACGAACCCTATCAGTACTTATTTGCCTCTCATCGGGCCCAAGCCCTCTTATCTTTTTGGGGGGGACCCCTTCAATTGGGATGCCACTAGATTGGGGTTGGGGTCTATCTTCTGTTTCCGTAATGGAGCTCAAAGTTTTAGGGTGTCCGGCTTAGTTTTGAGGTGTAGGGTCCGGGGTTTGGGGCTTGAAGTTCCAAAGCGTGGGGTGAGGGGTTAGGGTCTCGGGTTGGCGATAAATACCCTTCCACAAAAAGTTTGTGGTTCAGGGTTCAGGGTTGAGGGTGCAGGGGTCATTGTAAGGGTTGCAGAAGGATCCATAAGCATCTTGTGGGAGAGTTGAGGGGTGTTTGGGGTTTGATAAGGAAATGTGGTCCCACATCGTCCCCATTTTCTCCGGGCTGCGCTTCTTCAGCTTGCTTTGGCCGTGGGTTCGGGCTTTGTGGGTTTCTAGTAAACCCTATCCCTCTGGTTCAAGGCCCCCAGGCTTCAGATTAATGAAGGAAAAGGGCTTCACTGAGAGCCATCCACACAGCTAAGAGTTTAGGGCTTAGCCCCCAAAATGTGCTTCAGAATGCAGACCTCAATGTCCGAAATGAAGCGTTCATGCCACTGCCTATAGTGAGGAATCAAATGGAAAACAAAACGAAAATCAAAATTGAAAATGAAACGAAAACTGTGGTTATGTAGTGGTATGAATGGGTCCATGAAGCTCCCAGGACGTACTTCCCCGGTATTCTAACACCAGACGCCATTTGACTATGGACATCCCAACTTGCAAAACTTCTATTTACAAGAGGCAGACATGTTAGGATTGAGCGTTTAGGATTTGGGGTTTAGGGTTACAGTGATGGTCCTTCTCTGGTACCCTACATTATTACATATTGGCAGTATCATACTAGGGACCCAAAGAGGGACCTACCATGCCATAGGTGTGGAATACCTACCTACACTCTGAAGGCAAATCTCCGCGAGCCCGATCCGCCAAAAGCAAAGTAAATGCTCAGTCATCCCTCCTTGCCCCTGACTTTAACCATTAACCTACCCTTTGAACCCAAGCAACCCTCTTTGGTGTATAGAGTGAAGGGTTTGGACATCTGATATACTAGTTGCGGTCGAGGAGTGTTTCTGTCCGAAATCGAGACTCCAAAGCCACAGAGAAAAAAATAGGCTTCCAAGCTTCTTTTAGGGATGATTGCGAGACTGAGCGACCCCCTTCCCCAAAAACAAGCCAAGTAGCCCCCTTCGGTGGTCAGGGGGACTTAGCATGTAGACTTCTAAGGGCCCATGAGTTTGGGTAGGTAGGCAGTGGTGAGGAGCCCCAGACCTGCAGATTAATGGGGAGCCTTTAGCAAACCTGGGGACAAAAGTAGGGCTTAGGGGCAGGGTTAAATGGAAACAACTATAACGGAGAATGAAAAGGAAAAGAAGGGAACATGAACTGGGAAAAAGGGTTAGGGATTATATAGGTGAATGGAAATGGAAACCACTGAATTGATTAGGTTTAAGGTCGACCCGAAAAAGTAGGGCTCTGTGTGTATGAAACGCCCGTTACAAGCGAACATAAAACATAAATCTTCATGCACCCAGCTAAAGACCATATCTTGGGGGTCCCCAAAAACATCCCTCCCCAATCCACATGCTGCAAGCATCCAGGGCCCAAGCGGGCTCAGCCTCCTGAGGAAAGGAAGGCCACGCTACAAGAGGGTTTAGGGTTTATGGCTTAGGGAACCAGAAGCTCCGGGCCCGGGCCCTTTTCGGACGTAGAACCTACGACCCTACGCCCCGAATCTTGAACCCCTGAAGTTGGGTTGCAGATAACGCTATCCCAGTCTGTGTGTGAGCCATGCCCAGGACTTGGATAGGGTTTAGTGTTTAGGGCTTTAGGGGCTTAGGGTTCAGGGTTTAGTCGGCTTCTCCAACGCCAGGGGTTGGTGTCTGACTCCTATTGATGAACAGAATTCGTTGCACAAAGGCCTGACAGTGCTCTCAATTCCCTCTCTAAGGCATGGCAATCATAGATTTCATAATGAACTACATAATCCGTCCTCCTGCCTGCAAATTACCCTATGAATCCGTTACCCTGTCAGGAATATACCGGACAGAAAAGCTGAGAAATTCGGCTTAAGGGTCTTTTTAAGGAGTCACCGTTGGGGGTTCATCTACCTCGCTTTGTTCATTTCAAAGTTTGAGCCCTCGGGGCCCCTTCTATCGAAACTGGCACCGAAGCCCTTCCAAAGTAACCGAACAAAAGGTTGTGTACCTAGCATTTTTGCACCTTTGCCTTCTTACAGGGGTCTAAGACTACTCTGGGAAGTGGTTCCAGTAAGCCCTGGACCTAACCTGCGAGACCCTTGCCGCCTGATTTGTACTGAACATGAGAAACTTCAACAGACCATTACTCTTGATTGTACCTACTGTGATCGTCTGCATCAAGATCATGCCCCATGCTAATTAATAGACATGCCTCTCATGGCTCTCCTTAACAACCCTTCTTATGATGATGCAGAGGAAGCTATACAGTTGTAATGTCTGAAATGGGCTAGGCCCACCCATGTGAAATTGTACTACTGCTGGTTGGGTTGGCAAATTATCTGACGCAACACGTTGTGTCCCAACATGAGCTAAAAATTTCTGGCCACCCGCCTTCCCAAGCACTTTCCAAATCGAAACCTAGGCCGCCTACAACTCAGGAAGCAGGAAAAACCCTTGGGTCTCGAATTTAACACGAAGTACAGTGGGGACCGAGTGCATAACCCTAAACCCCGACCCCAAACTCTAAACTCTAAACCCTAAGCCCTAAACCCCTAAATCCCCTAAATCCCCAAACCCCTAAACCCTACTCCCCCTAAAGCACCAATAATTCATAAATACTGCAATATTAATGGTATTTGTGCCCCAATTCCCCCAGTTTCCATTTCATTTTCCATTTTCTTTTCCATTTGATTCTCCATTATGGGGCTTCCCAACCCTGAGCTCCTTGGATTCCTCTGGGTACTCATACTGCACCCGAGGCTCAAACCTTGGACCAAGTGGTTCAAAGCTGGAAGTTTGAAAGGTGATGTGAAGGGGGGGATTCTAAGGGATCCCACGGGATACAAAGGTTTAGGGTTTAGGGCTTAGGGTTTAGGGTTTAAGTGTTAGGGATCTTGAGGGGATGATGGTGTGTCCCTGGTAGGGATTATATACAGGTCATCTTCAGAAACACCCATGTGAAAACTTGAACAATGAGACTGCAGTGTTTAAGCATCTTCTGAACTGCAAGTCAACTGGTAGTTTCCCACAATATGGGGGGTATAGACCCCATGAGCCTACACTCCTTATTATGGGGACCCTAAGCAAGTACCCCTAATTTTGGGAAACCTCCAAATATGAGGGAAGCACATTATCGATAGTTCGCGCTCGGGCACTGCAACCTTCGATGTGCTTGTGCGTCTCATGTTGCAGGGACATTGATTACTGAAATGCTATTATTGCTAGTATTACAATTATCGGTAGTATTACTATTATTTCCGTTATACCTGCTATGGCTATTATTACTGGTTTTAACTATTTGTTATAGCTATTTTTGTTATAATACTATTACTACCCTATGAGCTACAATGTCTCTTAGGGATTATACTAAACTGCAAGAGGGCCCCTGCGTCCACCATCAAGGGTCCCTTGATACGGCCAATATTGACTGTAGTTCCTATGCCTTCCAGTGCAATGGTATCTGCAAGTCCCTCTCTACCTGTTGAAAGGGCGAGGTCCTTCGGCAGGAATCTCCAAGAGGAACGATAGTTTTGCGCCACTAGTAGGGTTTGCACAGCATTTGAAAGACTTGCGAACAGTTTCTGGCATCCAAAGCTTCACAAGGTTATAAGGCAGCGATCATATCGTCATAAGAACGGCAACCATGCAGAAACATGCTAGGATCCCACAATCGACAGCAGTTGTGAGGACGGCGGACTGCACGTGCACCATCCCCCATATCCTACACAACTGTTATTGCTGGTACCGACTTTCATAGGATCCAGACCAGGCTGGCTGGGCATAACGGGAGAGGCTGAGAATGCTGAGCACAGACACCCTTTATGGTATGTTAAGTGTGGCTTTATTTGAGCCGCTAGACTCTAAACTCATAACACTAACACCTAAACCTTTATGTTGGAATTGTCCATCACTCAGGAGTCTTTCTTCTACATGCCCAAATATCATCAGCCTTTTCATGGAAACAACAAAAAAATCCCGGATTTTTGAAAACTCACCTATACCCTGAACCCTAAACCCTAAGCCCTAAACCCTAAACCCTAAGCCCCTAAACCCTTCTGAGCGCCGATCTGGAACTCTGAGCCTTCTAGGATGTCCTGTTAAGCGAACTCGGTTGAAGGTGTAAGGCTTGGAGTTAAGGTAAACTACTTAGGGCTTGGGGTTGAGGCTTTAGGACTTAGGGTAGAGGGTTTGGATTCACATTGAGGGCTTAGAGGTCAGGGTTGAGGGTTTATAAGCTAAGTGGGAGCCGACCAGAAAAGGATTGGATCCTGAATGACAGGGCGAGCATGTCATAACTGAGCGTTCAAATTCAACGGTTTGGGGGCACGGATTCGGGGAACAGTGCGAAGAGCAAGTTGCCATTTACATCATGGAAACTTAGAGGTGCGGCTTCCAAAGCTGCGGGTCATGTTGCAATGTCGTCCACTACAGGGCTTCTCAGAACTTGGTTTGCAAAAGATCAGCCCCAATCCGATGCAGTTTAGGGTTAGGGTTTCGGCTTAATCCTGGACAATCTGCGCACGGAAAAGGGCAAGTCCTTGCGTCGGGGCACTCCTCCCTGTGACGGGCCTCAACAACAGACCCAAGATGCTGACAGACCCTGTGGTCATCCTCAGCTTGCGGAATCCTACAGTAAGAATTTGCGACACCAAATACATCGCCGGGAAGAAAGTCTTGTTCCATCTGCGTCTTTAGGACAAGGAAGACCAAAAGCCCATTTTCACTGGCATGGTTAGCGGAGAAAGTGTCACGTGGGAATAAATTGGATCCGAAGCCATCTGCTTGTGGAGGACTCTAAGGTGCAAGGTTCGCACGTTTACAGTCCCCCTAAAGTACATGGGGCTATACGCCTGCAGAAGCAGCAGTGCGATAAACTTTTGGCCCGCCGCAGCATGGAATCCCAGGCAGGGAGCGTTCAAACTCTAATGGGTGCTCTATGTCACCCATAGACGGTATCTACGTTAGGGGGACTACAATCCCCACCATCTCCATGAAACCCACACGCCTGTTCGTCAGTGGGGTACTATTGAAAATCATCATGAATTGTGTAGCGTCATGTTCCTCATTGGGCTTGAGTATCTTGATATAGAAAATGTATTCCTAGACGTCCGAGCATAGGTATGTAAATTTATCTACCTAAGACCTCTTTAGTCTCTACTCCTATCTAATGCATGCAGAACTACTATGCCCAATGAAATCTTGAGCCGATAGTTCCCTGAAACTCTCTCATCCTGTCCTTGTCCGGCTCTTGCCATAGAAATCGGCAGAGGCGCTCTCCCACGCTGGCAGGAAGCTCCTGCTTTCTGGCTTTATGGTTCAGGTTCAGGTTTAAGGCTTAGGTTGAAAGATTTCCCAGCTGCCCAATTGTCTCCGAGGGTTCAGGATTCAGGATTTGGGCGGTTTAGGGTGCAGGGCGTATACTCCACAAAATAGCATTTACAGTACATCGATAGCCAGGATGAGGCATTCCTTCATTCCCCAGTGAGGGTATTCATTTCTGCCACCATCCCCTGCCACCATCCCAGAAGGGCTCCTATGTACTGTTACTAGCCCATGTCAAAACATTGTCAAAACTCCACCCAGTAATCCAAAATCCATAACCGCAACACAATAATAACCTCTCAAAACACTGCCCAAAAGCCACCACGCCTGGCCATCTTTACCACGGCGTACAGGCTCGTCGTTATTGTTCGGGTTCCGTATGTGGTCAGCTTGCGCCTGGTTATTGTGGTGTGGCGTAGGGCTAGCGTTCAGGATTTGTTGTAATGAAGAATAACACTTCTTGGTTGGAGGTGCACACGGGTGAATATTATGGGCGATACAAAATAGGAGCGCGTTGTTACAGGCATTCTCAAGTTTCAACAGGTATGTCTCGCTTAGGTACCCTAATGAGCCTCGTTGTTCAAGGGGTACGAGACCTTGAGAAGCAATCCCCTCCTCCTAACAAGAAACTCGCACCAAACGATGACAGACATACAGAATATCATATAACACACTATAAGTTACAACGGGAACTTTTCTCCTTTATGGGGGGGCGGAGGGTTGATTACTGGGGGGAAGGGATTACTCTTGGAGAGGGCCGGGCTCCCCTTAATGGCAGCTCCCTGGATCCCAATTAATTCGGGTTTCTGAATTGTGCGCTTCCTGATCAAGCTCCCATGTGCAGGACTATTTGCTTGGAGGCAGCCGGGTGGCCTAATTTCAGAAATACCCGGCTCTGGGTCCCAAGCAGTGGACACGGGCAGAGCCAAATTGAAGTTCTCGTGAAAGCTTTGGAGAAATGGGATCCTGAATATAGTAACTCTCCAGAGTTTTGGCATATGCCCGCATTGGGCTAAGGGTAAAGGGATCCTTGGCACCGCTTGTAGTCGGTAACAAGAAGCTTCTAGTACCCCCAAAACCCCAAACCCTAGACTCCTGGACCCCGAACTCAACCTTACCCCAAACCCTAAACCCTACACCACAAACCTTAAACCCTAAACCCCAAACCCTAAACCCTGAACTGTACCCCATGTTTTCAAATACCAAAAGGGAGCAAGCCATTCCCAGCGCTGAGGTTGCCACCAGCCCCACAGAACACTGCTTAAGCCAATGCACCTGGAGAGGGCCCTTGGGGTTTAGGGTTTGGCGTTTGGGGTTTAAGGTTCAGAGTTTATGGGGTTTGGGGCTTACAGGGTTTAGGGTTTAAGGTTTAGGGTTTAAGGGTTAGGGCTTACTGTTTAGGTCTGACAAATAGGTTTTGGGTTTGAATCTCACTGGGTTTGGGATGTAGGATTTATGCTTAGTAGGAAATAGAGGATAATAGCTTCCCCTATGCCCTACCAACCCTCAGTAAGCAGGTTAAGATCTTTAGGGCTTTAAAGTTAAGGTTTTTCTTGAGGGCTTCAGGGTTTAGGGACTTCGGGTGTTAAGGTCTTTCTAGGGTAGGATTTTCTGAAGGGTTTCAGAGACTTAGAGGTATGGAGCTTAGGGCTCGGAATTACGGCTTTGGCATTTAGGGATAGGATCCCAATTCACCTGATTCCTAGTGCATGATGCATTTTAAGAGGCACAAGAATTTCCTCCACCCTAAACCCCAAACCCTAAACGATAGGCCTTCCTTTTGGCATGCCTTAGCCCCCCTAGGGTTGTGGGTGTTGCGGTTTGGGGCTCAGGGCTTCGGGATCCAAAGGGTTGAAGGATTCCGGAGTCCGGTGACACCCCAAGAATAGGGTTTAGGGCTTAGGGTTTAGGGTTTAGGGTTTAGGGCTTAGGGTTGAGGGTTTAGGGTTTAGGGCCTAGGGCTTAGGGTTTAGGGTTTAGGGCGTAGGGTAACCCTAAAAGCAGCAGCAAGGTGAAGCATTCTGCAGCAAAAAATCTGCCAGAGCAATCCTGGAAGATGACTAGGGAATGCGGAAAAATGGGGCGTAGGGTTTAGGTTTAGGGTTTAGGGTTTAAGGTTTTGGGGGGGAATGGATATGACTACCATTGGAGATATATGGCGCTACAAAAGAGTCACTCCTCTAAAATCCACAACTCCACGTGTCACTGTAAGGAGCTTCAGATCGAAATTCTACCAGCTTCACAGTACCTTCTTTTGCCTGCCCCTTTTGTAAGCACGCTTGGGACGCAGCTTGAATCCAGGTCGCAGGACCCACCACCAGTAAGGCGAATTTTAAGATATGTACAGGAGCGCAGTTCCCAGATAGTCCTGCTGCCTATGCCCTGCAAGACATCCGTGTGAAACTGCTGCATGTCAAATATCTGGACAACTGCCGATGTCCAGCTGCTTCCTTGGCAGCTGCACCTTGAAACTTGCCCTTCTTACTGGTAGTTAGTATGGAATGAAGTAAAGGTTGTGTGACTACTACGTTCCGTCTGTGCTAAACGAAAGAGACAGTTATAGGACTACAACAAGAAAAATCCTTCCTTCTCTGCTAACCGCCTGTCAATTTCTTGCCTGAGCTAACGTGGGATGCCGGGAAAGCTGGTCACATAGCGGATTTTGATGTCGGGGAAGCTCCTGACGAACCTCGATCACAGCTGGAAAATTGTTCCAGATCTACGCGCTTGCGTTGTACCGCAGTTTAGCAGTGGCAAAAAAATCAAACTTGTGCTGGAAAATCCAAGAGCTTTATCGTGAAGTCAGGAAAGCTGGAAACCATCTTCCACTCGCCGCAAGAATCTGCAAAGGAGCTCACAACCTTCACATCCAAGTCCGGGAAGCTGCTCACAACCTTGACAGTGATGTCTGGAAAGGAGGTCACTTCTTTCACCTGTCACTGCAAAAAAAAAACTTAAGAGCAGATTTCGAACTGCAAGGTCCTAAAGGACTGCTGGTTCAAGGCAACCCATGAGGGGTGTACTTCCCCCCCTTGTGGAGAAACAAATGGATATTGAAATGGAAACTGGGTTTATGTAGAGGTTTATTGGGGTTGGGGGGTTCCCAAAATGAGGGGTGGAAGATAATCTCCAATATCTCGTAGTCCTCGCTAGTAGTCCCGGCAGCTCTGTAAAGTTTTCTGTGAGAATTCCCCACCTTGAACCAGCCCCCCTCCCCCTTAAGGGACTTACTGGAAACAGATGCTCAAATAGCTCTGAGAGAACATCTTCGATTTGCTCCAGCTTCAGACTTTGCAAAAGGCAAGATGCATCTCGGATGAGGCGAATGTGTACACTCGTTACTCTTTCTGATGCTTGCTTTTGCCGGTGTTGCCATTATTACCCCCCTCCCCATCACAAGGAACCCTCCACCCCATCATACCGTCAGCCGGAAAACAGTTTACTGCAGGGCGAAGGGGGTGAAGGGTTCATTCTGCTGGGACGGAGTGGAGTATCGCTGCAGTTCCCCCAAACCCAAAACCCTAAACCACAAACCCTGAAGCCTAAACCCCTAAACCTCAAATCCCTAACCCTAAATCCCCACCCTAAACCCCTAATCCCTAAGCCCCTAAACCCGAAACCCTAAATCGTGTTACGATGTTGGATCTTTGGGGAAGATACCTTGCCAGCCAAGTAGATGCCATTGAAATGGCAGGAGGACAGATTTAGCCTGCTGGCTTGCCGCTTTTGGGGAGTTTAGGGCTTTGGGGGTGTAGGTGTGCACCACGGGGTTGGGCGGGGGGATCTGAAAAAATGTGCACCGGTTTGGGATACTTATGATAAGGTTAGTAATCTCTTGGGAACTCTGGAGAGCCCACATTTAGAGAAATACACTCTTGTTCTATCCCATCTAGGAAATCATCATTCTAGCTGCTTCCTGAGATGCAAAATCTTTCCACCGCAGAGTTACAGTAGCCTGGGGCTTAGCGTTCGGGCGCTAAGTCTTGGGTTTTGACTTCCCCTCTCCCACTACGTACCTTATGCTCCTTATGAGTGCAACTTCTTCCTTAGAGAGCCCTAACTACTCTCCGTGAACCAGGAACCGTGGTGGTACTTGCTTTGTTTGCCACTATCACCCAAAAGAAACAAGCCCCGAGTGGAAGCATTTAAGGGTTATCTTGCATCCATCATGTCCAGAAAGTATGTAGAAGTCCATAGAATGCCGTAGAAGATGTACTCCAAATAGGAGATTCCAGCACTGACAGCTTCACAATGGTATGGTGAAGCTGTTCTTGTGCTGAACCTTGTCAGAAACAAAATCTGCCGATACGGGTCGCACTTTTTAACATGTCCTTTGCAGTATTGCCCAATCTTCTCTTTGGTTCGAAGATTCCAGGTTCAATATTGGAGACATATGGACATTCCGAAACAGCAATATCCTTTACATACATCAACATATCAAAATCCTCATTGGGCCTCCCGCCACAAGACCCTAATTTTTGGGAAACCCTCAGGTGAACAAGCGAGATCCCCCAAAAAAATTACCTTAATTGTATAACACCCAGGAAATATGCTGGAACGCTATCTATACAGATGCATGACCCTCTCCTCCGTGGAATCTGTGGCTTTCCTTACGAGATAAAAGTAGTCTGGAGTATCGGCGGAGGGATCAGCCTCTATTTATGCATACATATATATATATAACATATATATATATATCTCGGATACATATATACATATATATCTATCTATCTATCTATGCATACATACAGGCAAGCAACGGTACACACGTGCTTATAAAACCTTGCATTCAAACCCGACTGTGAGTCGAAGAAGCCTTCCTGCTTCCAGCGTGACGTTGTGTCTGCGCTGGAGAGCCACCAGCGCACAGTGCCCGCCTGAAGGACCAGAACAAGGTTCTGGGGTCTAGGGTTTAGGGTTTAGGGTTCAAAATCAAGGCATCATGTACCCTATGTATCCATACATGCTGCAGGAAGGGCAAGTCTCGCATTTGCACGGTGTTTGCGTGTAGGCTTTTGGATTCAGGCTTTGGGGCTCAGCGTTCAGAGATTTTCGTTCAAAATGGTAGGCTATTGCTTCCGAACTCAAAATCCTGAACCCTAACAGCCCATAAGCCGAACAAGGACTTTAAAATAACAACAACATGCTGACACGCCCCAACATGGCGTTAAAACAGCTGCAGCACGAAGACTCCTCCCTGACCTATGCAACCTCCTTGCTCATTTCTAAAACGGGCCCCTCAAGACGGAACTCCTGGGAAAGTCTGAGAAGATTACAGCGGTCCAAATTCGGGGTTATGTAGGGATGGTTGCAGATATATCTATATCTTCCCTATACGAGCCCTGTGCATTCCGTGAAAAATCACTTGGCAGATTCCATGTAGTCCTGACATATGCTCCTTAAACTTTCAGCACCGCCTGCATGACCCGAATTAACTACTTGAACAAAATCTTACCCGAAACCCTACAACGCCAAAAAGCAAAGTTGCACAACCTTAGGAACCAACCTTTTCAAAACCTGCGAATCTCGGACATTCCCCATTCCGGACATTTCTGGCCAGGCCCAGGTGCTGTCATCCTGTGCGCACTCGTCATCATGCGAAAGGAGATCGCCGCCAGCACCAACGGCAATCGCGAAAAGCAGGCAGTGCCACAGCATGGCGCTCCAGAAAGGATAGCACTTAGAATATGAACAGCTGTACGAAGAGGACCGTCTTTACAATACAAACGGAAGTAACAAGTGTGAGCGAGGTAACAACGTTGTGTTGCAGCGTGCTCATGACAGTGCTTATTGCCACATGGATACCACAAAAAATGTTGTCGAAATCTGAAATAACGAGTCATGTGCTTGGGCCCATGTCAACAACACGCGCCTCCAGTATCAAATCTAAATGTGAGCTACAGTCAATGTTACCCAAATAATTGTTGGACTATACGCGAGTAGATGAGAGACTATACTAAACATACTAAACTACAAGAGGGGCCCCTACGTCCAATACTACGGCTTCGTTCATATGAAGGGTTCTAGCCATGAACAGTACCCAACACAATGGAGTTCCTTAGAGCAGAACGTCAAAGTGGAGAGCATGGCTTTGGCACTCTCCATGGTTACTAAGTCTAGCAACCCTCCAATACAAGGGTTATGTAGGGCTACATAGGGGTTATATTGGGTTATGTTAGGGGTATATTAGGGTTCTATTAGGGTTCTATTGGGGTTCTATTAGGTTCTATCATTCCCTTGAACATCCTCCACGACATCCCCTCGCTCAGCAAACCAAAGCAACTCCTCAGACCCTCAGCCGTCTTGGCCTGAAACCCTAACTACTTATAACTGAGCCCCTTTAAGGGGGTTATAGGGATGTATAGGGTTTCGGGTTTAGGGTTTAGGGTTCATGGGAGTTAGTAGCTACTTATAACTGGGCTTATAACCCTACTTATAACACCCCTAAACGACATTATAGGGGTTACCCAATTATAAGTAGGGTTATAACCCCAGTTATAAATAGTTACTAAGTCCCATGAACCTCCAAGTAAGCCATCTTGCCAATGAAGGAATGGAAAAGAAGATGGAAACTACTGAGTTACTAAGACCATTGCATTCCTGTAACTGGGTCCTTGTAATAAGAGTTGTTGCCCTAAACTCTAAACCCGAAACCCTGAAACCCTAAACCCTAGAACCCTAGAACCAAATTCTCTTCATTCCTTAAGAACCCAGACCGGCCTTGAAGCTGTGCCCCAGCCGACTGGAGAAGTCTCCCCAGATGCCTACGGTTTTGGGGTCAATCTGCAGTAGGGTTTAGGGTTTAGGATTTAGGGGTTTAGGGTGATAGGGTTTATTGGCTTAGGGTTTAGGGTTTAGGGTTTAGAGTTGATACTTAAAAATCCTGCTTGACCCTAACTACTCTGAATCTTGGAAATTATGGCACTTTAGTGCACTCAGGTCGTGCAGGATTCTTAGTGTCAACAGAAGCAAAGCATCTATGCGGCAACGTCCCTTTATGGTCTGTGTATAATCCTTATCTTCTGAGTGACAGACCCCTGTCATCTCTTTGTGATGCAGGATTGTTTATATAAATATATACATATATACATATATACATATATACATATATACATAGATACATAGATACATATGTGCATTTATACATATATACATATATACATATATACATATATACATATATACATATATGCATATACACATATATGCATATATGTCATTGTACAGATATATGTATATACATATACATGCACAAATTTTCCTAGAGTGCAAAAAAGTTCTTAAAACATCAGGTAGACTTAGTAGGCAGGTGGATAATGGCGATAACTGGTGCTATCACATGGTTCATAGCGGCTATAAGTGTCCTTGAATGGCTTGGGGAACTCTGTTCTTGACAAAGCTCGCATGAAGTTAAGCATCTGCTGCACATCATGGAGCGAGATGCACAGCGCTTCGGGCGCTCCGCAATGCTCCATATGGGTCGAGGTTTAAGGTTTGGAGGTTAGGGCTTCGGGCGTAAGGCTTAAGCACAAAAGTAGTGCAGGAGATTGCTGGGAAGGAATCTCCATGGTATGGAGGCTAAATTTTGGAGTCAAGGTCTACAAGGTTTTATGGACGGCTACCTGCGGGCGTAGGAGTGTGCGGCTAGAAGGCTGTGAGACTGTGCTGACAAGTTGGAGTTTCGGTGTTGCTCCAAAATGGCGGGTAAACATTGTGCAAATCGCTGCAATTTATCATTACATTTTGAGGTTTCATGGAGACCCTAAGCTTGAGCAATGACTCTAGTCGCCATCTCCCTACAACCTAGACATAAACCACGTGTCAACCCAATGCCAGAAGAATGCTAATTGTTGAGCTAGGGCACACAGGTTACTTGCCGATTTCAGGATTTCAAGGGCCTGAGGGATACATGGGCATTACAAGACAGACATAGGGACCACCTCTGAAGCACCATCTCGGATTTTCCTAAACTTCCATATGGGCATGGTTTCAAAATCATCGTCAACTACTTTGTGTAGGAATATATTATACGGACATAGGAGGGCATGCTAGGGGTCTAGAATATGAAGTGAGGAATACCATTGTCTGCAAAGGAGAAGAAGCAAAAATCTAGCTGAGCATGTTCGTTCTGCTTTACACCTGCTTCTCAGACTTCGTCCAGCTGCCATGCCTTTGAAAACTGCCCATCTGGAAACTGTAACCTCAAGGACGCAACCATGTGCTTGTAATCATGGCATAGGCATGCGGCATACCCAGAGTCCAGTAAGGGCCCATCCACACCAAAATAGAGAATCCAAACCCTACATGATCCCTTATCAAACCATGTAAACCTTGCGTACGCCCCACTCATGTTGTGACAAAGCTGTCCTGGAAAAAGCATGTCATCAGGCTCGTCCACCATGCGTGCATACCTGCAAAAATAAACTTGGCAAGTCATGATGAAAGCTGAGCGATAAAATTGAAACAGTGCAAAGTGAGTCAGGTATGGCAAAGCCTGTTTTGAGGGTTCCAGGGGGGGCCAAGAACTTCAATTCTGCAGTGCACGCTTTGGCATCTGAAAATGTAGAGCCAAGCCCCACAAACACGGACCTGCTGGTTTCTTTCATCAAGTACTGGCATTCTTGTTTCCTTCAGTGCCCGCAAGCTGGAGCCAAAACCTCCAACTTGAATTCAAGCGTAGAACTTCCACCCTGAAGACTCCTCGAAGCAGACAGGCTGGGTTCAAACAACGACATCAGAGGATGGGGTGGCTTACCTGGCCCCAAACAGAACCGGCGATGAACTGTACCATCTCTTCAGCAGAGCCCTAGCAGCAGAAAACCTGAAACTCAATCTCCCTATCTTCTTATCTGACCCCCAAACTCAGGCTTAGGGTGTAGGGTTCAGGGTCCAGCAACACTACATCTGGCCAGCTCCATGAAGCTGAGGCCTTACAAGGGACAAGAAGGGCTTACTAGGGACTATCCGTTTGGGGCAGTTGCATTTGTCTAAGGTTGAAACCATGGGCCCCTACTATAGGCCCTTAACCCTGGGATCCTTATATACCTACTATACCCTATATGTACCTACAAGGGTCCCTAGAATCGCCCTAAAAGGCCTAAGGGCCCATATTAGGGGCTCATCCTTCTAACCTTAGCCCTAAACCCTTGACCCATCTTAGGGGCTCATACTTCTAAACGTGGCCCTACACCCTAAACCCATCTTAGGGGCCCTTACTCCTAACCTTAGAATTTGGGGAAGGCCCAGGGCACCCGAGAAAAGTCCGACTCTCCGCAGAGGTGAAGATCCTCAGCTTTGCGTTTAAGTTTAGAGGGTTTAGAGTATAGAGGTATAGGGTTCAAGGGTTTAGGGTTTAAGCATTTAGAGTTCAGGGTTGAGGGTATGGGGTTTAGGGTTTAAGGGTGTTTTAGGGTTTAGGGTACGGGGTATAGGGTTTCCATCGCTTCTCCAATTTGTAATGGCCCATGATTGACGTGTTGGGAAGGTGGTAGGGCGGAGGGTACAAAGAGGCCCCTAGAATACGCATCCTGTCAATCGGGTATGAATATGTCAGATGAACGTCCTCTTAGGGTTTGCAGACAAGGGGGACAGCTTTGATATGAGCTATAGTCTATACTTCGAGTATCCCCCTATAATACTCCCCTATAATACTCCCCTATATAATCCCCTACATAATCACCTATATAATCACCTTCAAGGAGTTTAGACTATAGCTTGTATTAGGAAAAGCAGCCATGGCCCGGCAGACGGACTTCACCGGCTAAACCCAGCAGTTTTTCTCAAGTGTTGGATCACGCTTCTTTCAAATTTATTCGAGGGCCGTCGTCAATCCTCAGTACGATTGTGTGCGACTGCTGGCGATGGAGGCTTACCATACAAGTTCAGAATGCATAAGGTAGTATGTATGGAATGAGTTGCTGCATCGCCTTTGATTGAAATATCTTTGCAAGAGTCTCGTGAGGCTACAGCAAACCAGAAGTGTGAAACTCCTGTGGGAACGTCACGATCATTGCGGGAATGATGATTAGGCACGCCTGGGTGCGCTTTTCACGCATCAAAAGCCTATTCTAATCATTGAGGCCCCTACGTTGCAGGTTCAAAGATGGACAGACTATGGTTTCCTACCAAATGATCTTCAAACCTGCAAGCAGCTCCTTAGGATAAGGAAATCTGCAAACCTACCTGGCCAGAATGAGTTTCTTCGAGCACAATGCAAACTTAAACGGTCGAAATTAGTGTTTCTTAAAATCCAGGGACACGGGACATGTCAAAAAAACGCAAGCACTATAATACTTAGGATGAGGAAACCTGAACAGGGACCCTCGATTTTTTGCAAAAAGAAGCTTCAACAGACGCTTCACAATGTCCAACCAGATACTCAAGCCTCCAAATCTCTACATCCGAAACCCTAAATATCTTGAAATTTTGACGCCCTGACCCTTGATTCAGGGCTTTGATTAAGCTTCAGCCATCTGCCACCAACCCGAAACTTCCTGAAGCTCCTGCTATCCCAAGGCGCATGATGACATGATCCACTTCTCGGAAGCCCTGGAGGCGAAAAGCATGAGCTCTCATTCAGAGTTTTGGGCGTGTTTTGGGTTTTGGGGTTAGGGTTTTGAATGTAGGGGCTTCGGGGGTTGAAAGTTGTTTCTGTAGCTCTTTGAGAAAAATCATTATCTGGGTGTAACAGACAACGGTAATTTTAGGTTTATGATAAGTTCCCCTTTCAAAGAGTGATGTAGGGGTGTTTCGAGGGACTCCCATATAATCATCGGTGCATGGATACATGAGAATCTCCAGAAGGCATTCATCACTTTCCCGCAAACACGAGGAGACTGCTAATCATTTATCTTGTCCGAACTCCCTCTCCAAGACAGGCCCTTCCACTCGAGAAACACTAGCAATAGGTGGATGAACAACGGCCTATCGCAACTTTGCCTGGCAAAAGTCATGGCAGTACTAAAGAACCCCAATATGTTGTACTTTGCAAGGTACTTGTTGCAGAAGGTAGTCCAAGATCTCCTCTGTCAAAGGAGGGTTGCTCTAAACAAATACGGCTGAGGTCGTTTTTCAAACACTCCTTGTCTCCATACCATACATGCAATAGCCGGCATCATCATTACCCGCGGAATCCGGGCTGCACAGCAACATCCTTTGAAAACAAACCTCATGTTTTCCTATTGGATATGCATGCTGACATTTGTGACTCAAAGTTACGCTGAGGGGATCATGCGCAGCTTGCACAATTGACCCACTGCCTGGCTCAGCTTCGAAGTATTTCCACCACCAGTGGCCCAGATCCCCTGTCGGTGCAACTGCATCAGGACTTTAATTTGGAAATTGCAGCTGACATGGGAGAAGCATGGTGCCAAGAAGCAACCGATCAAGCCATCTAGTTTCCCAAACCAGAATCCTCCACATGTCCTCTGATGTAATGTCCGGAGCGAATCGGTTTGCAGATGACAACGGAAACCCAAACTTGCTTACTGGGGGTTAGTAAGGAAGGAAGGGAACATGTTCTCTACTAACTACCGGTAAGCTTCAAGGTACAGCATCCTATGGCAATTTCTGTGGTCTAAAGCAAAACAATGGGGCCGTCAATATTGCCATTCTTGCAAGTAGTCCTACTATCATTAGCATGTCCCCTTGGGAGGAAGGGGGGTGACCGGATTCATTGCGAACGTGCACCGGGACACTAGCTGAGGTTTGCATGGCCCCACATGCTCACGATGATGCTGTATAGAAACCTGGCAGACACCTGAAAGATGGCGCTTCGTACTTCTACAGTGGAAATGTAGCTCAAATATGGCTACATTTAATTCTAGCCTGACCAGGTAGGTTCGTATAGTGTCCAAGACAATGATTGCATATGATGATCGGGGTCCCCTTTGTCGTGACTCCCCTTGCCAGCTTCGATTCAATCCTGAATCCCGAATACCAGCTGAAATTGTCATCTTGGGCGCCTGAGCAACCAACAGAAGCTAAAGAAAGGGTAGTGTCAGTAGTGCAAATCCAATAATCTCTGTAGCTATTCAGGTCCATAGGCTATGGGCCCATCCCCGAATCCATCTTCTCGTCCCTGCGCTTGGTGGCCACAAAAAGGCCGAGAGAAAGGGTAGCCGCAGAATCTGCTTGAGACCAGGATGAATACCATACACGCGCTGTGTGGGCTGGGACCCTATAAACCCTACACCCGGATGACCTATCGTAAAGCCCAATCTCGACTGGTCACTAGCATTTAGAAGGCTAAACCGTTGCTTTGGGCCCGTTCCCCTTACCCTGCTGGTGCCGGCAATCCCCAAACATCAACCAACTTTCGCATCATACTGGTACTACTGCAAGCATGACTACGTGAGGTTTCGCCATGCGCTAGAGCACGCTCCATGATGTGTCGAATGCATGTTTTTGAAATGGCTTCGGGCCATCAGAATTGAGGCATCATGCCTGGGGTACATCCCTAAGGGCCCCCAAACAGGACAGTTCCCCGGTGAGGCCTCCTGTCAAGGTGAACTAAAAGGGAACTAAGGGATTCCTAGAGGGTCTGTCCTGTTTGGTAGAAGGGGGTAGACCCACAAACAGAAATGCCAGCGGCGTGTCTGAGCCGTATAGCACTGGAGCAGCTGCTGCAGGTCTGCTAGTGACGTGCTAGGTGCAACGGAAAAGCCAAGGTCTCCTTTTTAACAAATTTGCAGGCTACAGGACTAATTGACCACACTCGGCGGGCGCACGCCGAACACATCACCCATGGCCCTAGAATGCTAGAATACTCTCAGGAGCTAGCTTCAGCTGAGTTGAGCGAAGGCACTAACAAAAATCGCTGCTGAAGGATGCCATGCAGATGGACGGATGCTAAACATCAGAACACTCCATGCGCGCAGCATCGTTTCGGATTTGCTTCCTCTGCCAGCACTGGCACGGCACTCAGCAGAGCGCGCGGATAACCGCCACCCTTCTGCCAAGCTTTAGCTTTCGAGCCCTGCCTCTTGCAAGGCAAATTCGATTCGTTCAACTTGCATCTTGCCCGAAACCGCTGGGGTAATGACCTTCTCTTGTACACCTAGCATCTGCGCAAAAGTCCGATGTATCCGTAAGTAACATTCCTTATACACACCTGGGAAGTAGTGGCTCTAAGTGTTGCCTAAGTGTATTTGATGAAGTCAGGTTGGCGCTGCGATATGGGCTATTAAGTAAAAAGCAATAGGACATGATATCTGTGACTCCACTGCTTGTCTTACCTTTGGATCCTTATGGTAGTCCCTATATAACCCATTTAAGTAGTTTCCATTTTCTTTGCCATTCAGGAGTAATACTCACAATAAAAACTCAGAATAATAATCATAATAGTAATAACCATCATCATGGTAATAATAATCATAATAATAATAACCATCATCCTATAAAATAATGCTAATATATGCTAGTAATAATTGTATCCAGGGGCTTTTCAAGGATCCCTGCGGGGCCCACGGGCCACGCCCTTCAGGCTCCTTCACGGCAAGTTCTCTCTGCCCGCCTTGCAAGCGGAGATCTGCAGGTTGCGAAGGTTCCTGCTGGGCTTGCTGGTTGTGTCAGGGGGTTGAGAGGTTAGGGTTTAAGGTTTAGGGTTTAGGGTTTAGGGTTTAAGGCTTAGGGTTAGGGTTGAGGGAAGAAAGGAATGCAAAAGAAAAGGTAGACTACCCTGTTCTACATGGACTACTATACTTACAGGCTCTTAGTAGGGAATAAAGGAATATGTTCCCTATATCCACCGTTAAAATGTATTAAAATGTTCCTCATTCCCTACTAAGAACCAAATTATTGGGGTCCATTCCTCCAGTCTCCGCATACAACACCAGCAAGCTGAATCACCACTTGAACCAGTCCCTGGAGTTGCCAACTGAGATTGGACCAAGGATCTCTATCTCCATACTGGCTCTTAGTAGGGAATAAAGAAATATATTGTATAGGTATTATGTAGGGAATGTATTTTCCCTTATTCCCTACTAAGGTCTAGTAAGTCTATCTGCGCCAGGGTTTGGCTGGAGTTTTCCAGGACTTGCAGAGCTACCCTAAACCCTAGACCACTACAAGGACTCTCCCTGGAATTGCAGGATGCGGTGCTGCCCAAGTTTCGATTCGACCGATGCATGAGCTGTAGCCTAGTATAGTCCCCTATGTAATCCCCTTATATAGCCCCCCTCCAAGGAGTTCAGACTCTAGCTTATGTCACACTTGCTGCTCATTTAAATGTGCAAAAAATGGGGACCCTTTTTTCGGACGGAGAAAACATTACACGGGCACAAAGGCAAACTTTAAGGTTCCCGGTAGCTTCATGACAAAAGTTATACCAATTTGTGACACTCTCTGTGGGGCTATAGCGACTGTAGCTTAAGGCCTAGGCTTCAGATCTCTAGTCTAGGCAAAGGCTCTGGTTAACTAGTTCTGAATAGGACTTCATCAGGCTGATGTGGGACTGAAAGGCCCCTGCTTCAAGGTGCGGGCAGCTAAGACCATGCTCACCACCTTGATCTACTTTCCATGTCCTCCGAAACTTCGTGGAAATCCTAGCGTACGGTACCGGGTCAAAAGATCTCATCTTTGGAGACCCCTCTTGAAGCCAAACCTTTAAAACAGTCGAGCATAATACTAGTCGTAATGATAAAACAGTACTACTAGCAATAAAAGTATAATTCAACAGTGCCAAGATTAGTTCCCATGGTCGCAATTGAGAAGGACGGCATCTTGAACTAACAGCGCCTAAGGAAGCCGGCCCAAAAAAGAGTCTAACCGAGTGCTGAGGACAGCAGCGCAACAACAAGATGATGGCCAAGAAATAGACAGTTCCGCAATCAAAGATGATCTAATGGCTGCTTCTCAACATTGCTGGTTCCTCACGCAGTCTTCATCGTGCGGACAGTATTTACTTTCATTTATCCTGGGAGGTGTTGTACAGTGAGCATAGTCTTGAAAAACTGTCCTATGGGAGTTTCCAAAGAGTCGTGGTTCCCTCTACTATACTACCATTGCAGGAGCCCCACACAGAGACGCCTGGCTCCCATATTACAGTAGGAACAACAACCTGAAGCCCAAACCCAGAACCCAAAGTGCCAACAAGATGCATCGAGCGCATGACCTTAGGGCCGCGAGCATGCGTGACGTACAAGGGTTTTACCTCTGGGCTCTAAAACAAGTTCCTCAGAAATACTGGAAGTATGTCTTGTAACTTTGACGCCTCAGAACTCGATTTTTGGCAATTGCGCTATGTACTTGGGAGACGGATTAACGGTCTGCGAGGCTACTGCAATCATAAGTCTCTGTATTGGATCTCTAACGTTTCACGACTAAACTGGAGGTCAGGAAGGCTCTTCTAAGCACCAGTACTGGACGGTCACAACTGTTGCACCTACCACTGATGATTCCAGCATGCTACAATGAGTTTAGAGTTCAGGCAATTCTGGGACCCCACTACTTACTACCCCATTACCTATGCAGACGTAGCAAAGGAGGAATATGGCCCAAACAGGCTAAAGTCTAAACTCCTAGTATCCCCCTTAATAACCCCTATAATGCTCCCCAATATAATCCCATCTAAGGAGTTTAGACAACGGCTCAAATGATAATGCAAGTATTCAGGTAGCAGATGCACAGGACATGCCTCCGGCACCAGGCACCCGGCGAAGAATCGGCACTTGCCTGTGCCAACACACATGAGCCCAAGACCAAGTTTTGCAACCACCCCAGGCAGGAAAACAAAGGCAATGCCCAAAAAGCACGGGACCAGGGTCACCAGCAATTTATCTGGGGTGCCTGAAACTCATAGGTCTCTAATTCCGATGCTCTTTCAGTGAACTTGGAAGGTACTACAAAGTACTAATGCAACGCCATGGGAACCCCCAAGCCAGATCTTCACCAACTGATCTCAATGATCGTGTACGAAAAAGCGCCACTTTTTTTGATGCACTACGCCCGAACTTCCTGACTCTGCGTCACAAGACGTGACAGACCCCAACGTCTCCAAATCCAAAGGATGAACCTTCCAAACCTCCAGGCTTAAACCCTCTACAGATTTAAGGCCAAGGTCTAAGGAAAGTCCTCGCTGTCGGAATGAGTGCCGAAAACTTTGGAACATCGAAACTCTCGAATCAACTTGACCCTGCCCTCATATGATGGTTTACCCCCAGAGCTTTCCATGAGGATATTTCTTGCGCCTAAATGCCTCCGGTCTACAGTAAAACAGAACGGGAGAAACACCACACCATTGAGTTCCGTGGTCAACGGATGCCTCCCAAAACTCCGAGCCCTGATCCAACTAATCACTAGTCCCAGAACCCTAAGCCCCATAACCCACAAACCCCAAACCCTAAACTAAAACCTAGTAAGCCCCAAACCCTCAAACCAAAGAACTGTGAGGAGGTTGCTGAAAACAACACCCATGCAATCCTTCAAGGCCCCCAAACCCCCTTGTAGTCTTCATATCTCCCTACGCTCCCCAGCAACACCCTAAACCCTACCCCCAAAACCCTTCTATAGCCCCGGGTACCATTCCCTAAACACTAAACCCCTTTTCCCTAAACCCTAAACCCTAAACCCCTCAACCCGAAACCAAAAATCCCTGAGCCCTAAACCACAACCCCCTAAACCCCAAGACCCTGATCCCCTGTTCCCCGCTCGGAAACCCCCGTGGGCGCGCCCTGCACCGGAGGAGGGAGTCCCGGGATGGCCCCAAGCTCCGTGGATGTGGACGCCTTAGGGTTGTGGGTGGGGGTTAAGGGTTTAGGATTTAGGGTTTAGGGTTTAGGGTTTACGGTTTAGGGTTTAGGGTTTAGAGTCAAAGGGTTGAATGGATACACAGGGTTTGAAGGATTTAAAGGGCTTCCAGGGTTTAGGGTTTGAAGGGTTTAGGGTTTAAAGGATTTAGGGTTTAGGGCTTGAAGATTCAAATCCTAGGGTTCGTAGGGTTGTCTTTCTCATCTACTCTAAATGAACCCCAAGGTTGGTCGCATCCGTCCTTCCTTATTCGCTGTTGATGGACGAAATCCTGACAATTACAATAAATAGCTAAACCCTAGACACATTTGAATCCAAACGCTAGAAACTCAGCTGCGAAGTTTGTTCACCTGACTAGCATGTTCTGGGTCATGTTGGCGATTTTCTGACGGTAAGGAATAGAAGCTACATTCTGCCCTCGCCGAAAGACGAACCTGATGGATGATATCCTGCGTGATCTCCAGTATAGCATATAGGGGCGCCACAAACATCATTTTGTATGACCTTATGAGGAATATGAAACAGGTAAGACTTATTCCCAGGAATATGCCAGTGAAGGCTGCGGGAACATCAAGGCACGGCATGCTATGGAAAATCAACTCACTGCTCTATCTGTAGGCTTTCGGCCAAATTGCCCGGCTCAGGGCTTGGGCTTTAGGATTCGAGATTAGGTTCATGGTCTGAGCCTACAATCTATCCAAGCAACCTTCAGATCCACTTCAGATCTTGTCGTGGCATATGGAAATTTCTCAACACTGTGGTCCCCCCACCCGGCACCAAGAACATGCAATGAAAGATACGCTGGCCCCAAAAACAGGGAAAAGTAATCTTGGGAAAGCCCTACAAACAACCTCATGATCCTTGAAACATTGTGCTTGAACCCCAGCTAGCCCCCAAGTGGAGAAGGAACCCAAACTGGGAAAATCTTCAAATCCTCCGCATGACAGTCTGCGAATTCCTGCGCCTGATATCACACGCCCGCCCAGTCCCAGAAATCAAAAAACTGTATAACTGGATTTCGGCGGTTCCAAAAAGGCAGGTCCCCCTCATATCCCAAAAGATCCATACTTCATATTGTAGGGACCCCCAAAAAAAGGGGCCCGAATTTTCCGCAACCCGCGTTTGGGAGGGCAGCCCTGCCTTGACAAAGCTCAGCTGTATGTTTGATGAAGCCCTTGGGAGGTCCCATGCAGGCCCTATACTGCCCCTCCCCAATGGGGGCTACTGAAGTTACTGGCCAAATTGGGTCTATAGGGGTTATATAGGGATAATGGAAAAGAAAATGGAGACTACTATATTATAACAGGGTATATGTTGGGTGTATATTGGGGTTATATTATCTAATAATCAAACTGTTACTGGGTGGAACCGGTACCCAAAGACTAGATTGCAAACATGACAGTGCCCTGTACACTTAGCCCATCTTCTTGCTGGGCGCCAGCAGGGAATCTAAGAATGGAATGGAACATGAAAACCTGCAAAACACTACATTGATGGGGATTAAGTCGGGGCTAGTACGGGGATCCATTCCCCCCTTCCCCCCCAAGCAACGAGAAAGTCTTTCAAACAGCCAAGTACTTGGCTCTCAAAATCAAAAACCCACGTTTCTGTCTGTGCATATACAAATGCTACAACGATGATTCGGGGACCTGGGTGTTCGGAGAAGCAAGCTTCTGTGCAAATCTACACCAATGCATACCTGGTCTGACCAAGAATGACCGCATCTGAGAAGGCAACAGTGAGTGCAAAACTCTCAGTCCTGCTTTGGCGTTCTCAAAACTCAGGGGCTTGCAGGAAGTATAGGGTGATTCAAGGGGGATGGCGTTAAGAATTACATAAAGATCATCTTAGGAAACTTGCTTGTAAGACTTCCAGTCAGCTCCAAGTTGCTCTAGATGGTACCCTTGGAGCTTGTGTTCCTCCGGTCCTTCTGAGGGTGGTTCTCCAACACCGTGCTCCCTACTTCACGGCTCCTCTTGTAAACAACCTACTCTTTACAGGTGTATACTGGGGCCGTACTGTTGGCACATGCCTACTTTAATGCGCCCGCATTTGCCTCTTCAGCACAGGTTACTCTGCGGAGGAGGAGAGGTCGTAAATTCAGAACTGCACAAGAATCCGGAGAGTCGAGCATTCAGGAGAACTGGAACTCAAAGCGATTAGAAATCTAACAACAATCAGGGCAGCCTCAGTCAGCTTACTTATCTATAGGAGCTCTGACTATCAACGTTCTAGCAGACGGTGTGCGCCACTGTACAGAACGCGTGGGAAAGTTTTCAACACTTACCTGCTCGCACTCCATCTGCTTGCTGCTGTCTTGTTCACTGCCGGCATGACAACTTGTCGGGTCAGGGGGACTTAGCAAGCAAGTCCCCTGACCCTAAACCCTAAATACCCAACAATATGGCAGTCTTCATCTCCTTTCCGTGTGTCTACTCCTTACTACTTAAGTTCCCCTGCCCCTCCAAGTGAACTCCTAAACTCCAAAGCCCTGAGCTGCAAATGATCCCAGTTTCCATTTTGTGTTCCATTTTCATGTCCATCTGGTTCTCCACTATCCTGAACCCTAAAACCCTGCATTTTGGGACCGTCGCCTTCGAAACTCAAACGACGAGAGTTTGACATCCTCCGCCTTGGGCACCAGGTGCCTTGGCAAGCCCAACAAGTACGGGCGATACTAAAAAGCTGCATGACTTTATTAAGTACCCTAAACCTTGGGAAATTTTGGAACTTCAGTATGCTAAGGTTTTGCAGGATTTTGAATATGAAGCATATTCTGCGGATTTTTGGGGGGCCTTGGAGGTCTTGGACCTGCAATGACGGTAGGGCTCTAGGGCCGCTATGTGGCTTGCTGCCAGATTCAGCAGGTATAAGGTTTAGGGTTTAGGGTTTAGGGTTTAGGGTTTAGGGTCACTGTCTAATACAGGGGCCTAAACATCCAGAACCTTGACATTGGTCATTATCTAGGCTTCTACATTTCATCGGGTGGCGGGAATGTGGCGCCCTGAATATGTTGTGCATGTCGAGCACTTCATCTATGCTATCTGTTTAGAGTAGAAGGCAGAAGCGGGCCCCCTCAACTTCACTGCCTGAGTTGCTTATGCTGAGCTGGGCTGGGGAGTATAGAACCGCTTCTATTTTGGTGCTTGATAATAAAGAAAAAGAAATGCTGGGCTGGAAAGGGGCTACTGACGAATTATGAACTAACTGGGTATTGCGCGGGCCATCTAAGAGGTGCTGTTGCCTGACCGTGAATACCAACATCCTTCTGCCAGTTGCCTACAGGCCACGGTCCAGCCTGACTGAAGACATTGACAAAATGCATCATGCAGGCGCTTCTGCAGTTTGAGGTCTCAAGATGTCACCCAAAGAAGCTCATAATGAAGGAAAAACGTGAATCCTACCCCCACATCACTCTAGAGCCTCTAGAGCCTGCAGACCGCACCGATTGTGAAAAGTAGGATCCTCTCCTGAAGCCAAAAAGGAGGGTCCAATAACAGTGGTGATACACACCGGTTCTTGTACAAGAGGGGCGATAGTGCTATGCGACTGGGACACCCTGCTTCCATAATTTGAATTGAGAATACAGACACTGCTCTCAAAAAATCACCACAACTCTCAACAGACGCGCATCTCAGGAGATTCCCATAATCATCTCGAACGAATACTCAGTAGGGACCCCCACAATCGCTTTGCAACCCTGATACACTTGCAGGTTCCCGGTTTGCAGTTCAGGGTTTACGGTTTAGGGTTGCAGGACACCTGAGTAGCGTTTTTTTGGTGGTTGAACCTTGTAAGATTATAGTCCTTATATAAAATACTATACCCCAAAAGGAGGATATAATCTTACTCTATATTGGGTACCATAATATCCCCAAATAAGATACTACTCACCTAACCCCTATATAATCCCAGTGTCCATTTCATTTTCCATTTTTTCTTTTCCATTTGATTCTCCATTGTAGGGCCCTAAACCTATACTACTCACCTGGGCCCTTAACCATGGTCCCTAAACACTCCGGATACCTTGCTTTGAGGACCCCGGTGTAGCCCTAGGGGCCCGGCCCATTCTTCAAAAGCGGCTGGATGAACCAATCTGGCAGCCTTAGCGGCTAGGGGTCCAGTAGATAAAGGGTTTAGGGGTTTAGGGTTTAGGGTTTTAGGGTTTTAGGGTTTAGGGTTTAGGGTTTAGGGTTTTAGGGTTTAGGGTTTAGGGAGGGTTGAGAAAGGTAGTTTCCCAAAGTAGGGGGACCCCATATACCCGAATATGCGATGATCCTTATCATTAGGTCACCCAAAAAAGTAACCCTAATTTTGGGAAACCCCCATTAGGCTTGGGTGCTTAGGGTTCAGGGTTTGGGCATAGTGCAGGGCTGTGGGAATTGACGTGTTTTGGGGCTTGCGAGTCAGGTGTTGGGGTTGGAGGTCGGTTGGAATTCCTCCTGCCGTGAAAACCAAGGTGTGCCTTTTCCATCTGCTGTGCGTATGACATGAGGGTTTAGGGTTTAGGGTTAACCCTCCCCAAAACTTGCGTGGAACCTGGGCGCATGTGGGGTTCCACGTTAGCTTGACAAGGTACATTCACGTTTTGGGGCACCCTCGTGCGTGCGTCCTTTCGGGCTCTCATACCAAGACCCTACACTTTGAGGGCAGGTAAACAGCCCCGTGCTAAGACATAACCATAGCCATTTTTCTCACCTCTAAGCTTCTCTCTCACATGAGAGTTGTTCCTTCCACCAAACATGGTGTTTCTGAGGCTTCAGCACGTCAGGCATCTTGTCTCTTGGCCTAGGGCGCACAAAAAGATCAACAGAATACATCCCAATGCCCCTTGTTTGGTGGCACTCTTAGGAGTTGTTGAACCTCTTTAGGAAAACACTGGCCCTTTGCTCCCTGAAGAACTATATGGAATCCCAGTTTCCATTTCATTGCCCATGTTCTTTTCCACGTGAGCCTCCATCATTCGTATATATCCCGGTATAACCCCATATAACCCCATTATCTAACTCTATATAAACCTATATACCCCTATATATCCCTATCTACCCCTGTATAACCCTATATAACCCTGACATCTCGTGAAGCTCCGCATGAACTGCGGAATTCTCTTTGCATCCTGCATGCGGGCTGCTATCGAAGAACTCTCGCACCACCCTCTTACAGGGGCTATAAGGTTCAAATCAAGTTTTTTACAAGGGTTATATGCAAAAAAAATGGAAAATGCGATGGAAACTGTGATTATCTAGTCAAGTGTAGGGATTAGTTCTTAATTTTTATCCTATGTTGACAATCCCAAGCGGTGCAAGATTCGCTCCATATGTACTAAGCGGACACGAGGTCTCTTTGGGAGGCGTTGCATACAGGCCCTAGCCCGCTCCCATCACGGGGTATCTTGATGAATGCTGATTGCTGCGCCAGAGCCGTCATTAGGGTTTGGGGGTTAGGGTCCAGGGCTTTCATTGCTTGAATTTTGCAAAAGCAAAACCAAGACAAGCAAGGGCGCACTGCAAGGTCAGAAACTTGTGCTTATACACAGCCCAACCCTTGAATCCTAAACCCTACAACCTAAGCGGTAAGCCCTGTTTAGGGGATTACCATATCTACTAATAGTAGTTTCCATTTTCTTCTCCACTTTCCTAATATTAGTATAACCCAAGATATCCCCTTATTCCCTGCTATAACTCCAATATAGAACCCATTATCATGTAGTAGTTTCCATTTTGTTTCCCATTATCCCCTTATTCCCTTGTTCCCTACTAACCCATCCATAACCTATATGTCGACTGCTGCAACACAACTGAGCCCAACACAGCCTCTCATGCCTTAGTCACCAAAGTCTCATGGGGTATTGGGGTAATATTAGGGTTTTATTAGAGGTTATAAAGGGCTTATACAGGGATCCTGTAAAGATCATGTAAAGATCATGTAGGGATTATATAGGGATTATGTAGGGATGATGTAGGGGATGTATTCAGTTGAGGATCTAAGGCTTAGAATCTAGGGTTTAGGGACGGAGCCTTCGACCGAGTAACAGGGGATCAGGGTCTTGGGGTGTGCAGTTTAGGGGCTTGCGGTTTAGCATTTAGGGGCTTTTGGGATTTAGATTCGGGGTGGAGGATCTATGGCTTGGGCTGGGGGTCGAAGTAAAGTGCCTCTGAGCTGCCGAGGAGCTGAGGCTTCTAGAACACCTTCCCGCTCGCTCAAATCCAATGGACCCTAAAGCCTGCATTTTTCTAAAGGCTTTCCACATAGGGACTACATAGGGAATATACGGATATTATATGGGGATTAAATGGGGGTTATGGTAGGACAATTCCGTCCTTAAATCGGGAAACTCAGATGGGGACGCATGTCATAATAGAAACCCAAACATGAGGACCTGCATGATACTAGTTAAGGGGACTTTCACTTCTGTGGTCGGTCTGAAATGCGATGCCCTCCCGAAGTAACATGGAATGCCAAACCAACCTCCTTTTTAAAGGGGGCTGTAGGGGGGTCCATGTTAGCGTGGGGCAGTCCCTACAGGCTAAACCCCCTACAGCTCCTACATAACCTCCATACAATCCTATAATCCCTATATATAGTCTCCGTATAATCCCTATGGAACCCCATATAATCCCCGCGTACTCCCCATGTGTAATGCCCTCAGAAGACCCCCCTGGTTTCCCGAGGTAATACTGGGGTCATATGAGCTACGGACTAGATTTCGGTTGCGGGGGACCTATAAGGGGTTTTGGGGGGGACCTCTTTGGGATATACCACAAATTTAGTCCAGGGCTCATATTGGCCATTTCCACTACTATCACGAGAACATTTACTAGTGTACCAGTTGCTACTGCTACTACTGCTACCACTGCTACTACTGCTATTACTGCTACTGCTACTACCACCACC
>CAJNIZ010015781.1:79256-94714 GCA_905231905.1 Symbiodinium pilosum
ACGACGACTACTACTACTACTAGCCCCCCCCCCTACCAACTATGTTCCCTTAAATGTCAGGGGTGGGCTGTCAAAAGCTTGAAAGGAAGAGGGTAGTGGTGGAACGTGCCTCACCCACGCAAAATCATCAACAAATGCTGTAAATTCCCAGAGTTTGCGCATGTGTGCTCTGCGAATTGACGTCATTACGCCCCCACCCACCCCCTCCTGCCTCCCCACCCTACCCCACCCCACCCCGCTCCCAGCATCCCCACGCATTACGAAAGTACAAGGATTGTTGGCATTCCACGGAAGCCAATTTCTTCAGTTTTTACCTGGTTTCACCATGCGCAATCTGGCAAACATAGTGGTAGGGAGGGGGGGCGCCTACTACTACTACTCCTCCTCCTCCTACTCCTACTCCTACTCCTACTCCTACTCCTACTACTACTACTACTACTAATACTTCTTGTTGCACTTTACTGCTACTCTTACGGTCACTGTTACTGCTACTGTGCGTGCCACCACTGCTGCTGCAAGTGCAACAACAAGTACACTTGCGCTACTGTTTGCCCCCCCCCGCCCTTGGGGCTAAGAGACTGGCGACATTCGGCACAAGGGGCCAAGACGGCAGAAGCCCATGCCTGTTCAGCAGCAGGCTGGTTGTGGTGTCTAATCATCTCCACTAAGGATTAGGGTTTAAGTGCCAAAAAAGTAGATCGTGCTCCAATACTCCTGACAACAAAGAAGAGACTCCTGCTTGCGCCAGTGAAAGCTTCAGGGCTCTACTTACACAACACAAAACAGCACCAAATAACCCTGCACGATGTGTAGTTCACTCCTAAGCACCATATGGTGGTTTCCACAAACAGGGCTTCCCCTTCTAGACCACAAAGTAGTCATCTCCAGAAAATATGTCCCGTCGCTTCCAGCCCTACCCACCTCAGATCCTCTCAGAACAAGACCGTTTGGGGATCAAAACCCCAAATCCCTACAGGCCGTGAATGAGATACGTAGAAATCCGAAATATAGGTACTGTTACCTTTCGAGGTGTCTTCCGAATGAACCGCGAAAGAAACCTAGCTTGCGTTCCTCCAGGGCCTCCTAACCGGACTGCATACATGTGACCCATTCATCTAAAGCTGAATGAATATCCGCGTCTAACCTTTGGAATAAATTTTCCAAGAAACATACCTCTTGGCGGATTGCACCGTTCCTATGCGTAGTCCAATGCCGGTGTCAAGAAAACATCACATCAAATACATTCTGTCGAGCTTCACTTTGCTTTGCAGATGCTCAAAGGCTCCCCCACTACCGAAAGACAAACTCCCAAAAAAAGGAGGCGAACTTCGCACTGAGGGATCAACTACCACGCGAAGCCCTCCTGTAGGACGGAAACCCAAGATGCCCTGCTGCCACGAACTCTCCACCCCGCAGGTAAGGAAACGAAGAGGCAACAGCCGCCAAATAGCTTGGGGTTTACCCAATAATGGGGGATTATTTAGACGAGGAAATATTCGGGAATGGAAACTACTATTAAGGGTGTAACGTTCAATCGAATGGAAAAGAGAAGGCAAAGTGAAATGGAGAAGATGAAATGAAAACGGGGATCATGCAAATTAGCATTCCAACCTTGAACCACAAGCCCCGGATCCGTTCCCTGACTCACAACATCCCGATGCCTACTTGGAGCTTCATGGGCAGAAAAAGTCAAGATGTTCAAGTCAGCTTGCTAGAATGACTCCCCTACGGTTTTGGAGATTCCTGGGCTCTTTAGCTCCCCTTCTTACATTGATATAGACTATCCCTAGCTCCTTAGCTCCTCCCAAAAAACTGGGTAGATAAAGCCTCAAGCAAGGTAGTCCAAACTGCACTTGACAACTCTGAGGGCCAAGCGATATCTTGGACACTCCTGGCGCCTGGATGCTATGGCGTCTGGAATTTAAGGATTGGAGGCGAGAGTTCAAGGTTTTGGAGGGGCTTGGGGGTCGGGGTTTGGTTTTTTTTCGCAGGTTTCGAGTTTGAAGTTTACAGTTTGGGGTTTGGTGATTTGGGACGTGGAGCTTGAGGACAAAGACGTTAATATCGTGATCATCATCATCATCATCATCATCATCCTCATCATCATCACCATCATCAGCAGCGAATCACACCAAAAAAACTAAACACCTTCAGCACAAGATGAAACCAAGCCTGCACGAGCTTCCATAAGCCAGGCATTGATACTCATTGAGGCGTGCAGTAGCTCCCGACATTCAAGCGTCTATTTCTTGTGGTGCCACTAGGAGCTCTGTGTATGTAGTTTTGCATGTTGCCACCTAAGTCAGGCTGCCAGCAAAGTTCCCCGTTTAGGGTTTAGGGTTTAGGGTTTAGGGTCATGGTGCAATTTGATGTCTCAGGACATTCAAGCGGACCAAATGTCTAATACAGCGTAGCTCCTTTTATTATCAAAATTTCAAACGCGTATTCCGTATTCCGCAAACATTCAGAACGATGGTCAACAATGACCAAGCAGCTTGAGAACCTGAATCCTATAATCCCTGTACTTTCCGTTTTCTTTGCCGTAATCCCTATATAACCCCCAATATATAGCCCCTATATAACTATATAACCCTAACTTAACTCCTATATAATCCCTACAGAATCCCTTTGTAATCCCTATATAACCCCTATAACCCCTATATAACCCTTATATGATCCCTATATAACCCCTATATAACCCCAATGTAACCCCTATGTAACCCCTATGTAACCCCTATATAATCCGTATATAATCCCTATATAACCCCTATAAAGGCCCAATGTAGCCCCTGTATAATCCCTATATAATCCTTATATGATCCCTATATAACCCGTGTATAACCCCAATGTAACCCCTATCTAATCCCTGTGTAACCCAAAACCCACGGCCGGCTCTGAAGCTGGGATCTCCACTCACTCGCGGCCACGTGCTTGAAGAGACAGTCTTGGTCGTAGCACTTGCCAGTCTGAGCGCAGGTTTAGGGTTGAGGGTTTAGGGATTGGGTATGGGACTGCTATCTGCTTCGCCGACATGGGTGTTTGGACAACTGCGTTTCCAAGTCTGTACATGCAGGATTTGGGAGATCAAGCCAGCTAAAGGGTTCTTCATCGGAGAGACCGCCGTCAAAGGTAGCTTTCCGAATTCACGTAATAATCACACAGGTAATCGATGATCAGAGCACAAGCAACAACATGCTCCATCTTAAGATGTTCGTGTTGCAAAGGACACAAGAAAAGCCAGCGGGCTATCGCCGGTGCCTTGAGAAAGAACAGGCACTCTGGCATGCGATTCAGGTCGAACTGGTGCAAGTAGTCGCACTTGTCCCCTTGCGCAGGTCACGTTTCGCTTGAATGCCAGCGTTTTATGCCTACGGAATTATGAATTATGGTATTCTATTATACTCAGGCCATGCAAGCTTTTCAATACCAACACGAACACCCAAATTCCCATCCTAAGCCGTGACCTGCAACAGGTTCCCGCCTTCCTGGCTACCCTAATGCGGGATGCTTCCTGGAGGGTTCGGCTAACAAACCAATGGCTCATAGTTCTGCCTACTGCTGTTACCCTCACTACTGCTACTATTCTAGATACTACCACTGCTACTGCTACTGCTACTGCTACTACTACTGCTGCTACAGCTGCCACAACAACTACCGCCGCTGCATGTTTTGCTGTTACTACTACTAATTGTTCTAAGAACGAGAAGAATGCCACCATGACCACTGCTACAACTACGACTACAACGACCACTACCACCGCCGCCACCACCACCACCACCACCACCACCACCACCACCACAACGATGCAAGGTCACTAACATGATGAACATGAAAACTACGTATTTGACCCAGACCGGCAAAACCCGAAGTTGAGTGAGGGGTCCACTACCGCTTATAATGGTCCCCAGGATACTCTCAGTATTGCCGATTCCGGGTGCTGGGATTTGCGTTCAGTGTTCAGATCGCCCGAGCCTCGGACATTAAAACTTACACCCCAAACGCCCAAACGCTAAATCCTGAGTCCTGAAACTTCCGCCACACACTCCCCGGCCTTTCATGCAAAGGCCCTTCAGCCAGTGACGACATACGGTCCGTGAGCCTTCGAGACGCAAAAAGAACTGATGCTTGAAGTTAGGGTTTTAAGTGGTTCCTGCTTTCCACAACATGATATAAAAAAAAAGAAGGGTTTGGCTGCTATCACAGCTCAAATTCTGGCCTCAACTTTGACAACTTCCAAGGCAGAAGTTAGACATCGGTAGTTGCGGTGAGCACTAGTCCACGTAGGGTGGCCACCGAGCATCAAGTTGGAGAGGTCTGTCGCTCCCGGAAAATAAGGGCCTCTCTGAGATCTAGCGCTGCTAGGGCCTCCTTGAATTCCACGGCATTGCTTTAAAGAACTGCCAACTGCTGAAACCCAGCCACCATCGCACACTCTCAGCTTTGCTTAAGACGCAATCCACATCCCAGACTTCACGGACACTTCTGCGTAAAGATGTTCAGATCCAGGGTTTATGGTTTAGGGTTTAGGGTTTAGGGTTTAGAGGCTTGCGTTGGAGTAGAGGTTTCCGTCTACATGGGTGACATGATGCAGCGACTGCAAACCCAGGGCCCCTGCCAGCCCGAGACACACTTGCCTCTTGTTACTTGTAGGGGATAAGGAGCGTACTACTCCATATGTATAACCCGAAAGACATCCCACCAAAATCGGCAGAAGCGCTTCTTCAAGGTGCCAAGTACCTGTCCTCCCTGCACCTCCTGCATTCTTGGTCAGCTAGCGGCAACTTCCTAAAGGAATAAACCCTGAACCCTGAACCATGTGCGATACCATGAGGCATAATCCTAAACCCTGAACTCTGAATCCCGCTAAATGGTAGTTTCCCTAAATAGGGGTACCCCAATATAGACCCCAAAATACTATAATCCTTATTATAGGGACCCCCAAAATGGTACCCCTAGTTTTGCGAGACCCCTAATCCCTATAAACCCCTATATAACCCAGTGTCCATTTGATTTTCCATTTTCTTTTGCATTTGATTCTCCATTATTCCTTATAACCCCTAAACCCTAAACCCTAAACCCTTATAACCCCAAATTTTTGGCCTCGATTCAGAGCTCCTTCGGCCGAGGTCAGCCCTTCCGCCTCAGGGCCCAATTTTCAAGGCTTGAGCTTGCTAAGTTTAAGGGCTTAGGCTTCAAGATGAAATTTAGGATCTAGGGGTTAGGGTATAAGCTTAACGGCTTAGGTTTTAAGGTTTAGGTCATTTTTTTTTAGCGGGCTTAGGGTTTACGACTTAAGGTTTAGGATTGAGGGTTTAGGGTATAAGGTTTAGGGTTAAGTGTTATACGAGCTTAGGGTTGCTAAGAAGGTCGTTTACGGCTTACGGTTTGCTAAGAAGGGCCCACCACACGCTAGCCCGCTAACCGTGGCCTCAAGGGATACTTCTGATTTGTGACTAAACAATGCGCCCTCGAGATTCGGAACACCCTAGTAGTTGGTGCTGGGATCTCCAAAGCTTAGGGTATATTGGGGAATGCAAAAGAAAATGGAAACGACGGTTTCATGTAGGGCTAGGGTAAACTTACTGGCGGCTAGTAGGGAGTGGGGCAATATAATCCTTATATAGTATATTCCCTTATTTCACGCTAACCCCCAGTAAGTGTGTGTGTGTAGAACCAGGATCCAGTAAGATTCAGGATACATTCCTGCATGATGGACTACTTGATCCTCTACCCAAAACCCTCAACCCTAATCTGCGTAGATTCCATGCCAAGCCAATGGAATAGTGGGTCCCTGAACCCCTGCAGTTCTAAGACATGATCATTTAGGGTTTGAGGTTTGTCGATGGGTTGCCAAGTTTCCTGTCAATGTTTCATTTGGAAGGCGCTAGCTGTTAAGTGCGTAGGATAACCTGCACTTCACTTCTTCTTCACGTGGACCGTGAGTATGTCTCAAAAAATCGGCCCCTTGGCGAGAAATTTGCTAAAATGACGCCAGACAGCTATGCTTAAAGCTAAATTGTACATTATACCCTCGCAAAGCACTGCTTTGATGTTCTGCAACCGGATTGTAAGTGCCACGCAATCCCTAGAGAACCTTTCAATGAATTTCCAACATACCCTCCCAGCTTCACGACCCATTCACACATGGTTCTCGTTAGATGAAGAATATACAAGCTTTGCGGCGGATGAGACATGACGATTCTTCAAACCTGCCAGAAAAGGTTTACGCTTTGTGGATTTCTCGCGACCGGAAGTACCCTGGACATGCCAGGGGTCCTAGCGATATGTAACGGTTACGCGAGGAATACGGGGGTCCTAACCGAATGGACGTGCACGAGAATGCCAGGGCGCTCGGAGGCTTTCCTCGCGGCTGGCATCCTTGGCATGGATCTCCTCCTGAAGACAAGCTTTGAGATAAGGGTCTGGTGTTTATGGTTTAGGCTTTGATTAGATAGAGGCTTTGTGAGTATGGTAAATCACCCCTATGTAGCCCACATATAACCAAGAACCTCTTTACAGACACCCAGGGTTTTGATGCCATGGTCAGTTTTCTTTAGATTCAACTCTGCATTATGTAGGTTTTACCAGGCGGGTGTGGGATGTATTTGTAGCGTCATAAGGGTGGCGACCCTGAACCCTAAACCCTATTAAGCTTGAGGCTCAGCCATCCTTGGCATCTATATGAGGTTTCCCAAAGAAAACGCCCCTGGGGAATGTAGGGATACATAGTGATGACAGACGGATAATGGGAGCCCTGATTGAGGATTATGACTCTGAGAAATGGCCAAGTAGCAGCCATCCAAAAAAAAGAGTGAAAAGGAAGCTTGAGTATCCTTGTCATAGTAAATAAGGAATGCGGGAATGAAAAAGATAGTGCTAATTATCTTGTTGAGGATTACATAGAGTCTAGAAATAAAACCCACACTACAGTGTGTACCACGGGTTCAAATGAGAAGCCGGTGTTGCTGTCAAGGCTCACGACGAAAAGGTGCTTAAGCTTAAGAATTTGAAATAAGAGGAATGAATGCCCCCCATAACAACATTTGAAACTTCTTAATACTGAGTGCCATTATGGACCCTAAGTTTCCCAAAACATGCAACGGGAGATGATATTGAAACGGGGATATTGCATTCTAACTTAAAGGTCTGCTGTCCACATGTAGGGGCTTCCTGTAATGAAAGATCCCTCTTTGTGGGAACGTGTAACAAGGATAGGACCCTTACAGCAAGGAAATTGCAAAGCACGGAAACACAAGTGAGGTGTACGGGTCAGGCTGGCCACCTAAGTTTGGGACATGCTCGGAAGGTGCACAAACGCTAAACCCATACCCTAAACAGCCAACAGGACTGATGCTAGGGGAAAGTTTCGCTCATCACACGACTTTTCGCAGCACCTGATGACTTACTGGTGCTCTAGGGAAGCGAGGGAGTGAATATAAGTACAAAAATACAAGATTATATGGTATGTTGTCAAAATTATGGTCCTTTAAGTCCCTTTTTAAGTCCTCATTATAGTGCTGCCCCTAAAAGTTATGGTATTTCAGAAAGCTCAATTTTGGAAACCCCCCATCTGCTTGAACCACTAGTAATATGAGGGGTCTCCGTAGCTGGATGCACCATCTGCGACGTAGCCAGCCCTGTTATATAGATTCCACATCTGACAGCTACCCTGACCCACCCTCGAAGCAGTGACAATTTTCGAAACACGCGCTGACACAAGACAATGCATAAGTCTAACTAACATGATTCACTGAAACTGCGACCCCTGCTGCCGCATGCGTGCTCTCGCAGCATCGCAAACTGAAAGGGGATCCTGAACATCAAGTCTAACACTCATGTGGATGGTTGCGTCTCGCGAGATTCCATACTCACGAGCTGTTTTGCCATCCTCCAAGTAGTGGCCCATGCTGGTGAGGTAGAACACACTCTTGTCAAGACCCATTCGCTGTGCAATCTGCCAATGCGTCCGGCGGATGTCCGCCTCGAGATCAATACGCATTACATGTGTCCTGCCCTGAAAGTCCTTCACGAAGACCTGGGTCGATGAAGCAGAGGCCGCTGTGCCGCGCAGTTGGGACAGCAGAAAATCGATGTATTCACTCAGATCCGATTTCTGCGTCTGCAGTTTGGACTTTTGCTGCTCCAACTCTTTGATGCGCTGCTCTTGCTTCTTGCAATTGAGCATTTCTTGGCTCTTCTCCTTTGCCAGTGCATCTTTCTCAGCCTTCAGCTCATTAATGCGCACATTTGCTCCGGCGAGCCTATCATGCAACTGCTGATTTTCAGATACCGGGCAAACTGCCTGATGAGCAACACTATCTTCCAGCCGGCCTGTCCATCCGCATCCGGAAGCTGCAAAATCGCATCTCACCTTGAGGTCATCAAGCAAGGATCGAATAGGTTGGCATGGCCTCAACTGGGCTGCGTCAAGCGCCACTCTGCAGAGAGGGCACTGTGGCTGAACGGCCAGGGCGCGATTTATGCAAGCAGCACAGAACACGTGCTGGCAGTTGATCCCACACAGTGGGTCTAAGAAGACCTCCGTGCAAATCACACATCGCAATCCTGCAGGAACGCTGTGCGTGTCTACAAGCTTCTCGTCAGAAAGCCCCATGGAATAGCACGGGAAACTGAGAGAACGGCAGCCGTCCAAGTGCTGTCTAGCTTGCGATGCCACAGCTGGTTTTCTGCAAAGTCTCGTTGACTAGTGAGCCAGCGCTACCAGACAAGTACCAATTGTGGGTTGACGGAACCTCATGCGAGCAGCCTTGCTAAGAACTAAGAATAATTGAAAATCTAGGGTTCTTGCCATCTCAAGTCACTAGTTTGAAGAATTCCGGTGAAGTTGCAGGACTGGAGTATTTTAGTGAAGGGCATGGTTGGTTGGTGCATTCCCCTTCTCAACCATAGGACGGTTCAGCCATGAACCATCCATCTGGTAGGCACTTCTTCATGAAACACCAAGGCGGTCTTCATGGGGCTTTACAGACATGGAGAGGCCCCTGAAATATCCCGATTTACTCCAATCTTTTTAAGTAGCCTGAAAAGGAACTGGGGTTTTGGAAGTCAAGATTTATATCTATGTGTATATATATACATATACATTAACCATTGCCAACATGAGACAGGGGTTAAACCTTCAGGCTCCTTCTTAAAACATCCGGCTCCAAGCCAGATCATGGTGGCCTGGCGCTCAGGCTTCGAACAATAGATCACCCCTATCCTGCGCACGAAGCCGCCTTCAATGACGACATGAGATCGGCTGGAAAGCTTACTTAGGGACTTAGGGGGATCTATTTCTTGAGGGGAACCTATGCACAGGTTGTCTAAGATTGTTTACACAGGCTTATCGTAATCCTACCACTAGCGGTTATCCTGAACCAAGGTCCCCCCCGAATGGTAAGCCCTAAACCCACCCCTAAACTTTGAAAGGGATGGTGTAAGTCTGGAGGGTCAGGCTGATATATAAGTAGGTGAATATTGAGAATAAGTGGCATTGGCCCTCCAAGCAGGGCCTGGAACTAAAACCTTGGACAACCTCTGAACCCTAAACCCTAAAGTTTAGAATCAAAAATATTCACTCTACACCCGAAACCTTGAACCCTAAACCCTGCTGAGACCTAAACCATGGAAAAAAAAAAAAGCTGACCGCCGCGCCTCGAAGTCGAAGCTGACGTCCATGTCTTTCACACCGCCAAGGCCTATGTCGGTCCATTTAAGAACCTACGCTGGGTGGAAGAAACCCTGCAACGCTTAGGATCCCCAATATACCGTAACTACTGGAGTATAGAGTGCATCAGGTGGTATAAGAGTTCCTCCATCCACAATATGGAAGAATTTGGTTCTTTTCAAAACGGGGCTACACTTACGGACCTTCCTGCCTATGTAGGAATTATGGAGGGTCCCCTGGTAGCTACACATAAGAAGGGGCTGTTGAGAGAAAAAGAAAGATCATGTGGAGACAATGGTTTAGGGTCAAGTAAAGCTATTTGTTGAGCAAGAACCTAAAATATTGAACCCTTGTCAGGGCCGTTTATGATACGGTGGAAACATGGCCAAAAATTGGACCCGGCTTAGGTTGCCTATCCAAAGTAAAAGGATTTTTTTGCACCCACTTGACTGGCTAGAAGGAGCAGAATTGAGATCAGGAACCAAAGTAGAACTCATGATCATGCTTCTTCCTAACCCTGGCTGCCAAACGCCACAATGTTGAATCAGCCATGCACAGCAGCTTGCGTCGAATGAGCTGCATCTAGGAGCCGACCAATGAGAAGCTCTTCACCGGTGGACGCATGGAGGGTTCAGGTCCAAGGGGGCTTAGTAAGTCTTGGTAAGCGCACATTTGCCCTTTGAATAACCTCAGTTGCTCACATGATTAACCTTCCAGTGTAGCTTTTCGAGCCCTGCTTTGCAATGATAAACCTGCTGGCCCGAAGTCCTGATAACTTGGGAGATAAAAAAATGTATCCCGAGGTCATGAGCAGCACGAAATCAACCACTGTAACATTCCCCTCTCTTTCGCTCCTACACTGTGGCCAATGCTGCACTTGCCAGCAATGTTTGTCACTTCTGATCTTAGTGTTAAAGCACACTTGCCCATTTACGATCACTTCTATCATTCCTACACCGTCCTACAAGCACATCATGATACTACTGATCACTTTCTTGCAATGATTGCTGCAATTCCCTGAACTGGCATGGAACACAAACAAGTCCGTACACGGACTTCTGTCATCCGTCCTTTAGACAATGCGTTTGCGGGGGCTTATACCTTCTTCCCGAGGTTCATGCTCTTTTCCTCCTCCTACTTTGTTGGAGCTATCGTAGGAACCCACCGCCCATTACTTCTGTTATAAGAAGCTGGCTGTTGGACGATAGCTGCGACACGTTTCACCGGCATGGGGCATCAAGGGAGCCCTGGACGTTCGGATTGCGTGGCCCAAACATTAAAAATTCAGTGTATTTCTACATTGGAGCTTTCTAGGTTTTATTATGCGCATCTTCATGCCCATAACACAACCCTCGCACGCAAAGCACCAGAACTCACAAAGCTGCAAGTCCAAGCAGAACACTGCCAGCCGCTTGTGTTTTCATCAGCTCATGGCAATCGATGCATCGCTGGAAAATCGTTTTGAGCCCTGAAAAACCATTTAGTCCTGAGCAGGTTCCTGGAGGCCTTTTGAAGGCCCAGCAAAGTGTGTACACAGTATTGTTGTCACAACAAGCACGGGTATCCCTGTACCCTAAACCCAAACCATTCTGCAGGCTACAACTGGAACTCCTCAGGACTCTTTTTATACTGAAATCAATGATTTTGCTGTCGTCTCGCAGGCCCCTGCGAAAAGCAGCAATATCTTTCGCTCAACATGAGAGGTTGGTAGATTGCCAGCCCTTGTCTCAGCTGTGTCTTACCGGAGGCTTCACTCGTACAACCCGTGGCAAGCAGAGCTCCAAAAAGCCCATTACTATCATACTGCACGGCCCCAGAAATGCAAGACGATTTTGGGGCGATCCCTACATGTTCCCTGAAAAAGTACAGTCCTTGTTGTGGTGATCACCACAAAGTCAAAATATGCTACGAAAATCCTGATATGTTCTATGCATCATGGAGGCACTCTACTCCCTAAAAACTAAACCATGTGAGCTACGGCTAATATTTCCCATAATAGTCCACAGGGTTTCAGTTTTCCTTTAAGGCATCCAATTGGGGACTGACTCTACTAAGCTACCAAGGGGACTCCTACATCCACTCTCACTGGTCCCTTGATATCCCTCATATTGACAGTAGCTCAGGTGAGCTACAATGAATAGTTCTTACGTAACTTAATGATACTTAATGGACATGGGTTCCTTACAAGGGACTACTAAACTACGAGAGGGCCCCTATGTCCACTGTTAAGGGTCCCTTAGCAAGGCTAAACCCTAAACCCTAAACCCTCAACCCTAAACCCTAAACCCCTATAACCCTAAACCCTAAACCCCTAAAACCCTAATGTTTACAGGAGAACTCAGATGGACCTGCGGGGGTTTCTGCCCTGGCAGGGGGGAAGATCATGCCCTTGGCTAGCCTCGACATTGACTCCAAGTGCTAGCCTACTGCTGGTGGGACACTATAGGGATTATTTAAGGGTAATGGAAAAGAGAACGCATACAACCACAATATACTAGGGCATATGCATGTGTATATATATATGGAGGGATTATAGCATACTGCACCCACACAGTAACAGTCTGTAGTAGGGTTAATATGAGGCGCTATGCGTTATCCAACTGTTAACCCGCTTGCGAAGTCCTCCTGACCCAAAACTCTTAACTTTAAAAACACTTATAGTAATTTGCATGTCCGTCAAGCCCTGCATGCCCTGCAAGTTTAATTAGGGGTTTACGTTTCTGTAAGCCCCATAAGATTACTATTCACCGTCAGTCTATCAACAGAGACCAGTTAACTTGGCTGACAGACCTCGTGAACCTTAAGCCGTTGTACTAAACCCTAAACCCTAAACCCTAGGGGGGATGTAGGTCAATAATCCCCAGGTCCTGAGACTTCAGTGTAGAACCCGGGAGTCGGGAAGCAGAAACTTTTACCCTACATCTGAACTCCCTGAACCCTCAACCCTAAACCCTAAACCCTAAAACTTTTAACCTACATCCTAACTCATCAAGTACAGGGCTACATCAACTGAACCCTCTTGGCCGTAAAGCCTTGGTTTAGAGTTTAGTGTTGAGGGACACCTATCCTCAACTGCTGCATGGAAACCCCACAAGTCATAATACCCGTACAAGCTTATCTAGGATTCGATTTGCGAAAGGCGGCTGAATTTAATTCCCTTGGCTCCAGATAGCCCAATGTAGGGGCCAACGTACGTGTTATTTGTAGGCTTGGATTGGAGCCCCAGGGTTAGGATCCTCAAAGTCCTGTAAGTGGGTTTGGGGTTCCAGGGTTTCGGGCTTCGAGTACTGGGTAAGGTAGGGGACCCTAAACCCTAAACCCTAAACCCTAAACCCTATAAACACTAAACCCGTGAGGTGCCGCCTTTTGCGCCTCATCAAAACCTTACCCAATTCGGTAAGAAGCCTCGGACTCGCTCGCTTGGTGGTTCATGCCTGGTTCTAGGGTTTAGGGTTTAGGGTTTAGGGCTCATCCCGAGCACAGGTTAAAGGACAATTGCAATTGCCCTACTTGTAGCCCCAGCTAGAACTATCCATCCCTCTATATCCCTTTTTCACCCTATAACTACCTATATATCTCCGTTTATCCGCGCATCTCGCTGTATAATCCTATCTAACGTAAACCCTGAACCTCTAAAGTAAACCCTAAACCCTGGGAGCTAAGACATCGCTTCTTCGATGACCTCACAAGCGGCTTCCAGGCCTCCCTCCTTTGAGTTTCTAGGCGGCGGGGGCTCCAGTTTAGGGTTTAGGATTTGGGGTTAAGGGTTTGGGGATTTAGGGTTTGGGGATAAAGGTTGGGTTTAAGTTTTAGGGTTTGGGGTTAAGGGTTTCTTCATCACCCCTTCGCGCCGGTTCAGTGCAGGCTTATGCTTGGGGTTCCGGGTTGAGAGTTTCGCGTTCCCCTCCGCCTGAAATACCACATGCACCCGCTATCATTCAATACCTCCCATTATGAACTGTAGTACCATAACAGTGCATATTTGATGATAATGGGCGGAGGGGGCTTAACAATGCAGAGAACAGGGAAAAAATGGCCTTGCAAAGCCACTGCTGATGTAGGCCTTTCATCGGGGATTTACATAACTTCTATAAAGGGCTGGTGTAAGATGAAATGTTCGGAGGGAGCGGGGAGACTGGAAGCAAAGCATGTACACCCCTTGTAAAATCATCAAACTGTTTAGGGTCTAGTGTTCTTCAAGTTCCCTAAGCCTTCTACGACCCCAATCAGGGAATGGGGTTCGGGGATGACCATGATCTTCCAGGACTCATCTTATATACTTCAGACCCTCTGATTCCAATCATCCCTCTGCAATCCCAACTTATTCCTGGTGTTTCTGATGGCCCCCTGTTTTGAGAAACACTAAATCCTAATCCCAAGCCCCATATCCCTTGCCATATCTATGGACACGTATATGTATCCCATGTTCGCTGCAAAACCCCTACATACATACATACATACATACATACATACATACATACATGCACAACATACATACACATGTCGCTGTAATCCTCTTAGGGGATCTTCTATTAGGTTGGTAGTAGGAAACTTGACCGTCAAACCGGGCCCGATCTCCTCGGCTGCCTGGTTGGCAACCTCGGCGGCGGCAGCCCGGAATTCTTCGAGCCGTTCCTTGGCTTGCAGGTTCGAACTCGCAGGGTCAGGTAGGGTTTTGGGTTTAGTGCTCAGGGATGCAAAAGAAAATGGAAACTACCATAACATCTGGAGTTTGGGGTTTAATGCGGTGGGGTTTTGGCAAGCATACTCTGCACCCCTATAAGCCGTACGATAACTAAAGTTAACCTCATGATTGGCCTGGCCTGTATACATCCAAGAACGGAGCTTAGAGGTTGGAAGGTTAAAGCGTTCAGGGTTTAACACGTCAGTTGGAAATAATTTTAAGAGGTAAGGGTTGGAGCACGGGGACACGGATTTCGGAGTTAAGGTCAGGATTCTTGGCTGCAAAATCTTGGAGACTGTCATGGGGCCTATAACGATTAAAAAAAAACATTGCTGAAGGGTTGTCTTTAACGTTCTAAGAATTGTCAGGAAACAATTCTGCAAAATGACATGTTTCCTAGGTGGCCAGAAGATGGGCTATCATTGAGGGTATCTCCAACCCAGACCTCTTGGAGGATCTGGAAAATACAACCCCCCAAAATTTAGAGATCCTCCCACACATCTGGCTCGACAGGCTTTGGGCGTGCAGCTTGTAAAACCTTAAACCCTGAACCGTCTGGAACTTTCCAATGGATGCGAATTCCGCGACTCCGCGGTATCACGTTCCGATTTCGCATCGCTGGAATGCGCTGAAAATCGGGCGCGCGCTGGAATGCACTGAAATTCGGGCGGGCGCTAGAATGCCCTTAGAATCCGGGCATGTGATGCACTGGGCTGGAATTCGGGCATGCGCTGGAAGGCGTTGAAATTAGGACATGCGCCTGACCGTACTCAAATTTGGGCGTGCGCTGGCCCGCGCCGAAGTTCCCATGGCCAGGATACAAATAATCAGGCGATGACAATCTAAAGACGAAGGGCTCAATGATGGCCTCATGGCTCCGTTTGCGCAGTCAGCTCTGCCAACTACGTGACGTCAAGAGGCATGATACCTGCTAAACACGGCTCTGTAGTCAGATCCATGAGGAAATGCATGTGACAAACCCTGCCCCAGTACTTGCTGGACATCTTGGAAGCACTGGAAGCCCAGGAGCGCTTTTGGGCGCATTGGATTCAACCATCAAGGGATATGGGTGGTTGTCAAAAATATGGTCCTTTTTTGGGTACC
>CAJNIZ010015792.1:0-15994 GCA_905231905.1 Symbiodinium pilosum
CCCTTGGCATCGGCTCGCCTATCCCGCCATGCAAGGTTCTCTTTCCGCCTGATCCGCCTGACGCGACCGTCATTCCGCTGCAGCATTGCGACTCCGCCTGGAAGTCCGCACTTGATCACGCAGACCTGGTTGACAACTTGCTGGCGACTGAACTCCGTGAGGGGTGGATCCGTCCGGTCCCCGGCGGGGACGAGGAGCTCCGGCGCCGCTATCGCCACACTGCCGTGGGCAAACTGGGCGTAGTGGTCTCGCCTGATCGTCCGCCCCGTCTTGTTGTGGATAGTTCCGTCAGCGGCGTCACCTCTAATACCCACCTCCCTAATAAGGCCCCTAACCCCTCCTTGGCCGACGTCCGCAAGTGCCTTCCACTTTGCCCGGCTAACGAGTCCCTGGCCGCCCTGGTGCTTGACGTCTCCAAGGCTCACCGTCGCGTCTGCGTCCGGCATGATGATCAGGGGCTGCTCTGTTTCCGCCACCGCGACGTCCTGTACCAGTCCGTCACCCTTAACTTTGGTGCTAGGGCCTCCGGTTTCTATTGGAACAGGGTTGCGGGTCTGTTAGTCCGACTCACGCACCGTCTGTGGCGTGTCCGTCACTCAGCCCAAATTTACGTCGATGACTTGCTAGCTATTCTGCTTCGGTCATCCGCGCCTCTCTTGTCCGCGCTGCTCGTTGTTCTGCTCTGCGTTCTTCGCGTCCCAATGAGTTGGCACAAGGCCGCTCTGTCTGCCCGTGTGACTTGGATCGGGTGGTCTTTTGATTTCGAGACCTTCACGGTTCAATTAGATCCCTCCAAATTGCGCCGTCTGCTCGACTTACTCAGGCTGCTGTCCGACTCACCACGTTGCACAATCTCGGCGCTCGAGAAGCTCACTGGAAAGCTCCTCTGGCTCAGCAACCTGTTCCAGTCATTCCGGCCGTCTCTTGTCCCACTGTATACACACCAGCATCGCCCCCTTCCCAACATGTGCGTGATTTCTGCCGAGATCTACTCGTCTGTTCCTCCCTGTCTGAGGACCTGCGCATCACCTCTCCCCTTCCGCTTGTGGCCATTCCCGTGGGCTGCAAGCTGCTCCGTATTGCGCATACCCAAGTCTCCAGCCTCAAAGATGTCCCTCAGCACATCTCGTCACGGCGTGTCTGGGTTCAGGTCGCCAACCCCCTCCGTCCGGAGAGGGAGCTCTCGCCGGAATCTTTGGAGGTCCTCCGCATGTGGCTCGCCCTCGCCAGTTCTCCGCAGCCCTTCAGGTGGTTACTGTACCGTCCGCTGTTTGTCTGCGAGGCCTCTGCGGACGCATGTGCAGACTCCACTTCGGCGGGGTTGGGCGGATTTATCCGCCTCCCTGACGGTAGACAAGCATGCTTCGCGCAGACACTGTGCGCAGAATTGCTGTCTGACCTTTTCCCTTGGTTTCCGTCTGGTACGTCTCCCCAGCATTGCATTGCAGCGTGGGAGATGCTAGCTCAGGTGGCCTTCTCTGGATACTGTCCCGCCTGTTGCCACCTGGGCACACTCCCTTTCATGTGGTTTTCCGTACGGATAACTCCCCTTCTCAATCCGCGGCCTGGAAGGGTCTTACCCTTGTGAGAGGTATGTGTCAGTTTCTTCGTTGCAAGAAACCGTCCGCATTTCGACTCTGTCCCCGGCTTCCTCAATGACGTCGCGGACGCTCTCAGCCGAGCTGTCCCGCCTGCCACGCTGGGTTTTCAGCCCGCTGAGGTTTTTTCTGTCCCTTGGACTTCCTTTCCTGAGGTCCCTGACCTCACCTTCTTTCCTCTGCCTTCTCTCATGGATAACTACGTTGCAGCCTCCGTCTGATCCGAGCTCAAATTCTGATGGCCTTCTTCCCCGCTGGGTCGAGCTCTGGCTCAATGGCATTTGGATTTTCAGGCATCAGAATTCCGTCCTTGCTGCACTGCCCGTAGACTTTTCTGTCTGTAGGGCTTGCCAAGGACTTTTCTGTTTGCCAACTGCGTCAAAAAGAGAGTGCGTTTCTCAAGGGGTTTACTGAGCTGTCCGTCTGTTAGTAAACCCTCGCTTCCATAGCATGCGTAACGGACTAGTCAAGGATGAACGATATGGAGTTTAATCCTATGTGTTTATCCCATGACGCAACGGCAAGGATGCTCTGCCCGCAGCATCCTTGCTCGCAGGTGGAGCATAGCGATTTTGGATTCCCACCGTCCTTCCCCTTGCTCCGCCTTTCTCCTTTTCTGCCTGTGTGCTCCCAGTTGATCCATTGGACTTGGTCCTGGTCGAGCTTGCATATGCACTGTCTGTCCTCCCCGTGTTCCACTGGTCTGGGTCCGGGTTGATAGTGTTCTGCCTCCGTCTCCCCGTGATCCATTGGTCCGGGTCGAGCCTCTTTTCCTGCTCCTGGTGATCCACTGGTCTTGGTCCCAGTCGAGCACTCTCTGTCCGCCCGCTCCCAGTGATCCCTTGGATTTGGTCCTGGTCGAGTAGGTAGGCGCACCTTGCGCGAATTCTGCTTGCCTTGAATCTCCGTCCGTCGGATTTTCAGGCATCAGAATTCCGTCCTTGCTGCACTGCCAGTAGGTCAGGTAGACTTTTCTGTCTGTAGGGCTTGCCAAGGACTTTTCTGTTTGCCAACTGCGTCAAAAAGAGAGTGCGTTTCTCAAGGGGTTTACTGAACTGTCCGTCTGTTAGTAAACCCTCGCTTCCATAGCATGCGTAACGGACTAGTCAAGGACACCTGCCACTTTCGAAGCATCACGCCGGGTCGACTTCTATGGATGTCTTCCAGGCCATGATGTTCAGATGGCGGATGCAATTCAAGCCTATATTCAAGCATTGCTCACGGGTGTTCCGTGCTGGGTCGAACTTCCGGGAGAAGCGTGGCCACCGTGGGTGAAGTTGAATGGGTTCCGACGTCCAGTTTGTCGTCTACGCAAAGCGTTGTATGGGCATCGAGACGCTGAAACCATGTGGGAGCAACATTGTCACAAAGCAGTCACAGAACTTGGCTTCGTCCCAGTTGGCGATGAGTGGCCATCGCTGTTCTATCACAAAGGCATGAAGTTGTTATTGGCCGTTTACGTGGATGACTTGAAGATGGCAGGACCCAAGCAGAATCTGGCGAAAGGCTGGGAATTGCTTCGTACGAGGCTACGTCTCGAGCCTGGCGGCACGGAAGTCAATACGGTTACGTGCGACATGGAGACGTACTTGGACATGACCGTGAAGAAGGTAAGCGGACTAAAAGAGTCCAACTTACAGTCAGTTACGGCTCCGAGTTTACCTGCAGAGACAAAGAATCATCCTGCAAGGGCACCTGTCGTTCCAGGAGCCAAATCTTGCAAGTGTACATGGTGCGCAAATGAACTGCCACTTGACAAGGATGGTCGACTTATACTGCCTCGATCAGGACACCCTGTTGCAGATCATTCACGACATCCGGGCCCAATCGTTGCTGGAAGGAGCCCTGTATTGATTTCAGGCGAACCGCCCTCTTGCGGAGAAGCTTTCGGGACATCAGATTACATTCACGGCGGAAGCGGGGCTCCGCACGCCGGGGGCGCTGCAGCTGTACGATTCGTTCACGAAACGGATGGGAACGCAGCACTGCACCTGGTGGCTCTGCGTATCCACAGACCCAGGCTACAGCCCTTGGCGTTGGCTACCGCTCCCAGCAATCCTTGCTAAGGTCCGGAGCCTTAGACTGCTGAATCCACACAATCTGTGCTACGTGAACTCGTTGTCCTTAGCCTGGCTGTGGCTGTCTGGACTCGACCCAGGTGACCCACACAGTCAGTTTGGAAGGTGCGCCCGTGCTTTATGCACCTTGTTCGAAGCGCCTTCCGCGAAAGTCAGCCTGCTTTAGATGATGGCCTGGTAACCAATTTGGCGGGGTTGGCCCAGACCTCACTTCCAACAAGATGCTCAGGAATTCTTCGTACATATGCAAGCTACTCAGGCAACACCGCACTTCACGGGGACATGGGAGGCACGCGTTGGATGAGCACGGTTGATGGGGCTACATATCAGGGATTGTCCATCCCACCCCATCCTGATACGCTCGAAAACTGTATCAAGTCCTGGAGCCTGCAGCCGCACAAGCATGCCCTCGTGGCGCCACCTAGATGGTTGTGCCTGCACTTGCCTCGTTTCCTCACCGATGCAGGGGACACCCGGAAATCTGACGTGCCGATCAGCTTTCAGGCTGGGGAGACGGCACACGTACCATTCTTCGTGAGCGGTACTCAACTTAGATGGATACCGTACAGCCTTGCAGCAGCTGGCATCATGCACACGGGTCACAAGCCACATGCAAGCCACTACCGCAGCTTTCTGACTGAGCCTCACAATGGTGGGGGCTCTAGGATAGTTCATGGGTTTCGAGTTACGGATGATAAGTCCCCATCAAAGGTTGCCACTCCTGCACTTAATAGCCTAATCCCAACTCAATGCTACATGTGCTTCCTCATCCTTCGTGAACACGGATGTGGGGTCCATCAGCCGTAATCAACGGGGTCATGATACCATGATGGATGACCAGCGCCAGGGGAGGCCGACTGTGGAAAAAAGAGAGTCAACCCTGCATCGCTCATGTGGCTGGTAGGGCACTTCCTGCGAGCAGCGCCGAATGGCACCATGTGCGTAATGCGATTCAATCACTTCCTCATGCCAATTGAGCTAACGCTGATCCTCTCACTATTCACCAAGCACTTCATACCCACTCGCCATGCGTTTGCATGGGACTGTGTGCGGTCTCCGCCCAGTCTTCATAGCGTGCAGTTCCCTGGGCGTCCGGATGCCTCCGGTGTTCAGGAGGGCGTAGTGCAGGCAATGCCCCGCTGTATTGCTGAATAGGTGCTTCGCAGGCACACGTGCCGGGGCGGCTCTCACTACAACTTGTTGCGAAGAGCATTTTGCCATTCCGATTGGCCGCATGCAAGGACATGTGTATGCCGCGCTAGGTGTGTGCACTCTCACCGCGATTGCAAAGCAAAAAAAAGTAAGGTAGACACGCATTCACGGATCCGAGCCTGAGGTACGCTATTGAAAAAGCCAATCAGGTCGTCATTAATGAAGGAAACGTCTTCTTGCCTGGGTACAGTAGCAAAGAATTTTTGAATCTTTGCAAGGATCTGGGGAAGTGCTGGTGTTCCAAAAGGGTCTGGGAAGCATACATGTAGCATTTGCTCAATTGCCGAAGCAGTATTGGAGCTTTTCTGTCGTAGCGATTATCGCGGGCATTGTTTCGGTTACGGCTAGGGACCTTTGCTCTTAATCCCGTAATTTGGATAGTTAATTAAATGACGGAAAATGCCAGAAATCAGCTCCAAAAAATTGGTTTGGGTTGTTTCATAAGCTGACACTGCATAGAAAAAGGGTAGCAAATATGACACATGACGCGTTCAATTATGATCTGGAGCGCCGCTGTCCCTTGTGCTGAACCTCCATTGTTCCTGTTGTCGGCTATCCGTTTGGTTGTTGTTCTATATTGCCTTGTGTAATGCTGCATTTTGCGTGTGATAGCCAATCAACTTGTCACATGCACACATATTCATGCCAGACATTGCAATCTCAATCATCTCGTTTGCAGTCGGCCTGCGAAAGTTTGAAACCAAACGCACATCACTGTTGCATGGAAGGAGGGCCCTCCAAGCGCCGGGGGCAAGGGGGCTTAAGGCTTACGCAAGCCATTAGTCGGGGTCTAAGGCAGGGGGAAGCATCAGGGGAAGATTCAAGGGCATTGCAAGGGGCCTGCCCAGAAGAGGGGGGGGCTCAGGGGGGGCTCCAAAAGGAACTTAAGCCGCCCTTACAGGACTGTTTTGATTCTCCGCAAAAGAGCCAGGATAGTGTGAGTTGAGAGCTGCCTCCGCACTGCGCCCGCGCCCCACCCCGGGTCCACCTCCCCGCCACCATGCGTGGTACTGACGACAAGTAGGGCACACGCAATGACGTGATTTGACGAATCGAAGCCGCACAAAAGGGGTTGGCAAATCATGAACATTCCACTGTTGACCAGGCGCCTTCACGGTAGCTCTCGCAAATTTTTTGCAGGGCACGGACGGGGCTAGGGGGGTATCACCAAAATGTGGGAAAGTATGAGGCATGACATTTTTCAGACATGCAGGCGCTCCAGCGTCAGCTCTCGCAATTTTTTTGCAGGGCAGGGACGGGCTAGGGGGGGGATTGCCAAAATGTGGAAAAGTATGAGGCGTTTTGTTGGGGCCAGGTGCCGTTGATCACCAGATTGATGCCGAAAACGATCCGAAATCCTCTCTGGATGATCTCCAAGGCCAGCCTAAATGGAGGGGAACGCATCCTTATGACGTTTTTGTTCTGGGCTCCGCTCAGGGTCTTCTCTGCCCTAAGCCGGGCCTCATTGAGCACAAAGCAAATCCTTTTGCCCGTTCCGGGAATGGAACAAGCATCTTGTTGTCAAGTTGAGCCATGTTGAGCCAGCCCCAACAGCATTGTGCTGAAAAGTGCCAAGGATACCACTCGTGAGTATGGGCTCGAAGCAGCGTGGGATAATGGGACAGGAGAAGCGCCGCCATGGGCAGCACACTCAGTTCCCATACAAGGCCGCAACAAAAGTTTGCTTGGGGCTCTATTGCTTTTGGTAGTGCAGATCGGGTTTGCTTGCGACCGTCTTTCCACTTTGTCAGGTCCCTCTCAAACTTCAGTTGGCGCAGGACAAAGGCAAAGCAAAGGTTTTGGCAGCAAACTGCAAGCCGAAGATCGTTCCCCAACCTTGTCTCAGGCAATCAGCCGTTCACCGAGACGCAGATAGCTAGCGCAAGCCTCAAGCCAATCGTTTCAGGATGCCTATTCATTCTTCGAGCATTTACCAAAGCGCTTGTATTGCTTTAGTACTGCACTGTCCATCAACGAACCCTGAGCATCCCTACACTCCGTGCACTGCGTCCGCCGCGCGCTTCTATGAGGGCAGCAAGACATCTGGAGGACCAAGATGCGACAGTGTTGAGACCAATTAATTCCACATGACAAGCCCGGGGCTACTTGCTGGTAATGCGCCTGCTGCCTGCGTGACGCTACGAACTCAGTGGGACACCCTGGAAGCTCATGACGCTCGTGTGCCTGGTGGCCTAGTGCAAGCACATGACGCATTGCCATGTCATCATCATTGGGTCTGTGTTGTTTTCGCCATTTCCTTGAACTGTTATACGCTTTGGAGTTCTGCCTTGCCTTTAGATGTTTGTTCGCCAACCATCAATATCAGAGTGACAGTTCTTTGGCGTCAAGCATGCACACAGAAACACCTTACACTTTGTCTTGGAGGGACGAGGCCAGAAACGCATCCTCACTGGGCCATGCTGGGTTTTGTCAGCGGCTCCGGATTGCATGGAGGGCTTCGCCCAGGGGCAGTCAACGCTAGAGAGGCAGAGAAGTCAAGACACCGGGACGTGTCAGGTTTCCAGGATGCTGATTTTGCACTGAGCGTGGAGGCCAGCGTGGCGAGTTGAGTCAGGAGCCTGCTATGTTGAGCAGAATTGACACACGACTGATCAGGGCATCAAGGCAGCAACAAGATTTCGTGCCTACCTCGCCAAGAAACCGAGGAAGCCTGACCAGGCTCGCAGCCCGGATTTAACTACAACGCAGGCAATTTGAACCTTCAGAACCTTCAAAGGTGTTCGTTTCCTTTTGCCATTCCTCCGCCGCAGCTGGCATGCAGGCTCGCTTGTTCTTGTTGTTGTTGTTGTTGTTGTGGTTGTGGTGATATGTACGCTGACAAGTGCAGGAAGAGCATTATGCCATGACTTGGGGCGAACTGGCCAAGGCAAAGCGCTCAGTACATGTCAGGCAAAGTGCCTGTGTAGGTTCTCGTTTCCATAGGTGCGTCCCCCATCCTTAGTGTTGGCCTGGGGTGGGGGGGTACGGCCTTGGGCCGATATTTTTGAGGCAATTCATGTCTGGGGCACATGTTGAGGGGGTGAAATACTGGCCCGGCAGATGTGGAGAGGTCGTCCAGGTCATTTTTTCACTCCAACAGCCGGCTGCGCTCTTTTGAGACTTTCTGCGGCGATGCCTTTCAGAAAACTGACTCGATGCCAATATGGGCCTCGTGAGGCACATGATCCCATACTCTTACTAGTAATTCAAAATAATTCTAAAATCCACCTGCATCTGAGGCACTCCCACTGCGCACAAGCACCAGCGGACTCTTTCATGGCTGTAGGGTTTATAGGGTGTGAGCTGTTACAACTACGTAATAGTAATTCTAAAATCCTCTTTATTATCAAGTTGCACGGATACGTAGTGGGAATCCCTGGCATCCTGGACTCCCGGTTCTAGCGACATACAAAGCTTTCCGCATTATATGTACTGCTGGTTAGTGGGGAAGAAGGGAATGTAATGCCAATACAAACCTTGTTCAACATGTTCCCTTATTCCACAGTAATCCCCAGTAAATTGGTAGAACGGCTTGCTACTTCTTCCCGAGTTGCGCGCATGCACCCTGTTGTTGTACGGCAAGGACAGCCTTAAAGTCGAAGTAAGTTCGTACAAGTTGCTAATGGCTCTTGAAGCCAACAACAACAAAAAACATGCGAGTGCAAGAACTACTACTGTCCTAGAGTATGGCCTGGCATTTGCCAAGCGACTCGGGTTGCTATCAAAGGTACTGAACGTGTTTGCGCCTTTTGCGTCCCTGCAGGCCAGCCTGTTCACCTTTGTTGGTGATATTATTTGTCACTAGAAGGCAGCCGTCATGAATCTGCAAGGCTCTTCGCGAGGTGTGGTGCTACACGGTCGAGAACCAGGTGGAATCGAAGACCAATGCAGTGCCTGCAGCTCCACAACAAACTGAGCATGTAATCTTTGCTTGCCTGCAGGCAGTTGGCCTGACCTTGAACGATTTCAAAACATGGTTCTGGCCTGGAGGTGAGAGACTGGTGCCTTCCTTATGTGAATACCGCCGTTGGGAACAGCATAGGGTGCTTTGCCTTGACATTGCTGTCAGGTGGCTGGCGAGAGTTCTGTGATGAAAAAGGCCTTGTGTTTCTTCATGACCCCGTCATCAGCGTCAATTGCTCCTGTAGGCTAGGCTCGAATCTTCTGCCTCTAACTCAGCCAGACAGAACTGCCGGCGATCGGATTGAAACCTTCCCAGGCTGTTTACTGTGCACCGCGCAGCAGCAGAGGTGCTTACTCCAGCAAAAGAGGCGGAGCGGATGCTCACTGCTGACTTCGAGGCTTCTGTGGTTCCGACAGCATTGTCTTGTTGAACATGTTTGCCGCGACGTGCAAAAGCTTTCTGGCTGCATTTGCACTGGCTTCGTGCTGTTTTGCGGTCGGACTCCTTGCAGCAGCGACTTAGAGCAAACAGATCGCAAGCCTCTGGTGGCAACAGTAGACTTGCGCAAACAAGTGGAAAGTTCAGTCATTGTTGGCATGACTCCCATGTGTGCATCATAGCGAAACACGCGCAAGCACAACACGAGATTGCCGAAGGAAGTTCTCGCTCAATAGTCGCTTGAGTTCGAGCTCGCAGTCAGCATTCTGCAAGTTGTCTTGTCAACTGATATCCGACGAGCAGCTCGCGGTGCTCGGCTGAACCGTCATGTGATCAAGCTAGTCTGAACAAGGCCGTTCCCTTCAGCAGTTGCTTCTCCACAGCCTCTTTCTTTCATGTTTCGCCCGTCTGTGCCGGGGGGCGGCTTCGCCGCACTCCGTGCCGGGGTTATCTCTCTCAGGGGGTGTTTTCTCCCGCGTTCCTCGAGGGGCGCGGGCTTCCTCTTGGGTTTGTTTAGGTTTTGCGCTTGCCCGTGATGCAGTTGCTGATGCAAGGATGTATATTAAAAACTTTGAGCCGAGTGAGTGTCAAGGGAGCACACACACCAACAAATTCGGTCCAAATCTTTGCGCCCCTTTCCACGATCTGTGCCCTCGATTTGCTTATGCCTTGTGACTCGGTTCATTTTCTTGTTGCATGCGGTACGTGGCACAGCCATGGGAGGCAAAGATGTTTGCGCGAGAAGAGCAGCACAAGCAAGAAGTCTGCCCGACACATTGCTAGGCAAACTACCTGATCAAAGAAACAAACATGTTTGTTGGCCAGGTTCAGACGATGCAGCACAGGATGGCCGACAATGAGAGATGCTGTGCGGAGGTCTTGGAGCAGCAGAGCGCAGAAGGGCAAAAGCTAAAGGAGGAACGGCAAAAGCTTCGAGAACTCCAACAGGCTGGCCCCATCAGAAATGCCTGCATGGTCTGCTTCGAGCCTGCAAACTGGGCTATAATTCCCTGCGGGCATACCTGCTTCTGCACGAATCATGGCGCGGCAGCTAAGGCGCTGGGAAACCCGTGCCCTTCTTGCAGAGGTGAAATCAGGGATGGACTGAAGGTGTTCTTGAGCGGTATGGGTCCCTGAGCTCACGATATGCCGATATGCACGACACAACGGCCCATAGAGCTCTTCCAATTCCCGTGGTTCGGCTTTCCCTGGATTTGTTGTGCTGCTGTGGAGTCTTTGTCTTGCATATATACTTTGTTGCGGCATCAATAGTTCAAAGCAGAATACGGGAAGAGGGAGAGTCAGGGCTATAATCGTCGAACCGCAGCCAGGCGGGGCAGCTTGCCTAGTCTTCTTCCTCTAGACAGTGCATAGTATATGCCACCAGCTGCCTAGCTGCCCCATCTGCTGCATTTTGTTCTGGACCTGCGTCATTTCACCTTAGAGCTGAAGCCTGCAAAGTGGGCGATAGGTTCCTGCTGAGCTCATGATATGCACCGCGCCACGGCCCATAGAGCTCTTCCAATTCCCGTGGTCCGGCTTTCCATGGATTTTGTGCTGCTGTGGAGCCTTTGTCTTTCACATATACTTTGTTGCGGCATCAATAGTTCAAAGCTGAATATGTGAAGAGGGAGAGTCAGGGCTATAATCGTCGAACCGCAGCCAGGCGGGGCAGCTTGCCTAGTCTTCTTCCTCTAGACAGTGCGTAGTATATGCCACCAACTGCCTGGCTGCCCCATCTGCTGCATTTTGTTCTGGAGCTGCGTCGTTTCCCCTTATTCCGTCATTACGTATACCTACCCCACTTCTAACTAGAGTTGTTGCAGTTCATGAACTACCATATCGACGCTACAGTTCCTCAAAGCTTTGGATGAATTCTCCAAGAATGAGGGGATTGGCTTGCAGCCGTTTGCAGCCGGGCTCAGGCTACGCCCAGAAGTCACGGTACGTTACAACGCTTTCTGCAGAGGATGCAGGGTGGAAACTGACGGGAGGTTCGCTGACGCCATGAAAATGTGGAAGCCTGCCTAGCTGCTTCGGGTGTGTTGTGCACAGGCTTACACCAGGGTTGACTATGTCCAGGTTTTGGTTCAAAGCTCGCAGCCGGAAGCCGGCCAGCGCAATGCATCGTCTGTGCTTGGGCTCCGGGGCGGTTTTGGGACCTTCGAATCTTTTAAACATGAAACAGCAGTCAGGTCATCATCAGGAGGCTTCCAGACACTGGCATATTTTGTCATGAAGCCAACGGGTGTTCGCAACCAAACTACCAGAATCTACCAGGTGGGCTCTAGGCAGTCTGCGCGTTTGAGCACATCTGGCGGTGTGTGCCATCTGCGAGTGATTTCTGCAGCTGTTTCGACATGCTATTGCATTTATCATAGTCTCCCAGCCTGTATTTGATAAAGTTTGCATAGCACTGTACTATCCCCAAGTAAGACGTATATCGGCCCATATGCAGCTCCATTGCCCCTTGTAAGCTCAAAGCCTCCCGGGCGGAGGTTTTACAATATTTCGTCGAATGCCACCTAGCGATGAGAGCTGCTCTTTCAAGAGGTGCCCTTTGCGCCCTTCGTTCTCGGCGAAATTACAGGAACGAACAAGGCTCCAGATACTCTTTCTATATTTACATACTAATCAAGATTGAGAAAGAACATGAAATCATTTTCTACTTAGAAATCAGCAGCCTACATAGTGAAGGCGGCTGTTTGCATTGGAAAATGGCTGGAATAGGCTTATATCAAACCCTCGCAAGAATTCTCTTGCTTCCTTGGAGGCGCCGCAGGGATATCAGGATCCTTGAGCCAGGCAAATCTTTACAACTTTATATAGATGAGAAATTTACAGATGAATCTATATAATCCTTCATAACGTCGTGCGTCCTTTCTTCTTCTACGATAATGCATGAGTTTGCCTCATTTTCTTTCAGCTGCGTAGCTTCCAAATGGCGGATACGAACTTTGATTTGATATCTTGTCTAAAGACCCTGAGTTTCCGTTCGAAATCTCCAAAAATCCCATACCTATTGGGCATCCTATTTCAGCAACCCCCCCATATTTTTGGGGGCAACGGAAACTCATTGAACAGGCAAATATCGGATCCATGATGAGAATTTCTATCATTTGGATTTCGTATTTCAGGAAATCTTCAGAAGAAGGATTATAATATTCTTGGAATGAAATTTTCTGAATACGAGCATAGATTGCCCTATCTCAATATATTTTTCGTAGTCCTCGCATAGGCACAGCCATAGATGGCCTTGATATTGCGCTCGTCCCTCTTTGAAGGAGCAACTTGCTGGCGCTAGAAGCGACTCGAGGAAGGGATCAATAGAAAATACTTATAAATAATTAGAAGAAGAATATCGATAATCTGCTTATGCCTTGGATACAACCCCCATTTATGAGTAATTAGATAATATTCCTATTATAATTATGAATATGTATACTTGCCTCCCCCCCCCAGGTCTATATTGAGATGATTTTGGATCTCATATATATAAATTTTCATTTTCTACGGAAGAAAAGGGAATCTGAAGAAGAAATAACTAATTAGCCTTGCGCTCTATAATCTCAAGATGGTATCCTTACTTTCTTTTATTTAAATAATAGAATAATAGATTTGGAATCAGCAAATAATTTTCAAATATGGGGTTTCATGATTTCTTATAGATATACATCCGGCTATTATCGCCGCCGGCTGGCAAAGTCTTGCCATGCTGACGCTTCCTAGCAGCCGATAATATTTGGCGCACTCATCCTATATCCTTGCCGGTAATTTTAAGGCTTGGGCCTAAAGGGCACAGGGACGGAATGGAAGATTGGCGGGCGCGCTACTGCCACTTCAAATTGCGTCCATGTTTAAGGACGGCTTGCCTGTGCGCTTTGGCGTCTGCGCGGGTACTGGGAAATTCGTGCCTGGATTCTTGAAGTAGCCAATCTACGGTGCCTTGAATTCTGAGTCGGAAGGATGACGATTTCGGAGGCTCTCCTGCGATGGCGAGAGGGACGAGATCCTGAAGATGTAGATCCCTGGCGAACGATCGCATCTATATATATATGCATCATCTATTCATCCTTATAGATATATATCTTCTTAAAAGGCATCAAATATAATTCTCAAATTATAGATAAATGATTTTTCAATATAGATTTATTATGAAAAGATCTTCAAATTTTAATAGGAATTCTAAATATAATCTTCTATATTTGCTGATTTTTCTTTAGCCTTGATTTTATTTATCTGATATCTCTAAATTCAATTCAATCTTATATCAGAATTCTCATAATATATATTTCTTCTGATTTTTGATTTTTTATTTGAAGACTTCTATTTATATCTATTTGAAATTGGATTAGGAACTACTAGATTATGGATTTCTGATTTTTCATATTCAATTTTTTTCATTGATTATTGAATTTATTCATAAATATTATATATATAGATAGATATTCAATTTATTATTTGGGATTATTTGATATATTTTTCTTAAAATTTATCTGAATTTAATATAATGAATTAAGCTTGAATTTTGGATTTTTGATTTAGGAATTGATTCTAGGCAGAATTAGAGGAGAGAGGACGGAAGAAAGAAAAATAAGGGAGAGAGGAGAAAGATATTTTAGCGGCATTTTACAATTCGTTTGATTCTTCGATATATAATTAGCGTATAATAGATTTCTTAAATGAATATCTATATATCCATTTCAATTTCAACGATTATTGATAATAAATTTCAGATCATTTAGAACGATTTCTAAATATATTATATAAACGATATATAATTTTCTATTCATATTTTTCTTTTCTCATAAATATATAAAAAAATATATATCTGATTCTAAAAGATCCGATCTCGTATATTTTACGGCGATCTTCATAAAGATTATCAAAAGATTTAGAAGTCAAAAAAAGGTCCGATCCTATTCAAATATGAGATTTTTTACTATTTTGGAATAAAGTAATCCGACTGATCTTATATATTTTGTCGTATTTTTGGGAAATCAATTTGCAATTTTGAATGATTGGAAATACAGAATTAATATTTACGGAAATAGATTGTAGATAGCCCCAGCTATGCAAAAAAAAAACTTTAATGGGATGCGCCACCAAGATCCGATAAATTGAAATAGATTTCATGAAAATCACGCATAATTTTTTTTCGAAATCCTTTATCCAAAATCCAATATCCGATTCCCCATATTATACGAAATTTGATTTAATATTTTACAATTCGAATTAGATATTTGATTAATATAAAATGAGTTTTTCGAAAAATCAGCAAAAACTTTAGAAGATAATAAAATTAAAGAACCAAATTTATCCGTAAAATAGAAAGAGAGGGCGTCCCAAAATCGAGGAAGACGATAAATATAATATTAATCGAATGAAAAATATATAATATATATTCCATCCAAATCTTTCTCAAAAATATAAGAAAATATTTTTCTAATATTTCTTCTTAAATTTTTCATTTCTAAAATCAATCGTCAAATCAAAATTATCAAATATTTTTCTCTTCCTAATTATATGAAAAATATCATAGAAAAAATTCTTTTATATATTTAGTATTTTTCTAGAATAAACAAATTATTCCATACTATAATAAATTTCAAGAAATCCTCTATATCTCTCTCATATAATTCAAACTATCTGCATATTTTCCAATTTTCAATATGATTCCAAATATTAAAAAAATTCATCAATTCAAATTGAATTTCGAATATTATAATACACTAAAAAATCCGAATAACATCTTGATAATAATATTCCCAAGCTTCTAATGAGGGGACTCCAGTTTTTTTTTATCTTTCGAATCCTTATTTCAAATTTACGAAAAAAGAAGAATTACTTGATAATTATTAATATTTCTTTAAACGATATTAATTTTGAATCCTCTCGTTTATTCCATACATCATTATCGTAATCTGATATCATATTTTTTATAGTATCAATGACCGAGGATATTATTCTAAAGATAGTTTAATAAATCAGAAGATTTTACGTAATCAAATGAATGAAAATATATTCTGCAGAAATCGATGAATACTTATATCAAGTCGTGCAAGCTTTTAAGCAGAACAATGACAAGGATATATCGCATTCTCTTCGCCATGTACGTTCTTTTTGCTCGCTTGCAGCTTCTGCTTTGGTCAAGCTCATTTGCCTTCTTCTGCGACAGGCTCTAAACCCTACACCCCTAAACCTCAAACCGTGTATGCTGAAAGCCCCCGAGCTTTCGGAACGAAGACGGGTGCCTCCATCCCGAGCCCAGGTATCCAAGGCTCCTGTGCGATCGCACAGCGACCCGGTATAGGCGGTTTAGGGTTCTGGGTGTAAGGGTTTAGTGTTAGGGGTTCGGGTTCAGTACGGGTCCTACGGCAAAGCAAATAGAACATGAAATGGAATTTGGTGTGATATAGGTGCTTGAGAGATGCACTCTGGGATCGTCTTCAATGTTTAGGCATGTTTAGGCTACAAGATCTAGGGTGTATCGAATCTGGGGCTATATAGGGGTGTTACGGGAATTCAAAGTAAGAGCCTAAAGCATTCAAATAGGGCTTTGGAATACTTAAAATTTGTAATATACATATACTGTTGGGGCAGCGTATAGGCAATTCTACGGGCTTCTACATAATCATGAATTCAAGGTTCGAAGTTTGGGTATACCTAGCAGTGTTAAACGCTCCGGGAAAGTAGCTGCATTCGGACTGTGTCTAATCCCCTCCCTGCTGGTGTGAACCAGCAGGCTGTGAGGAAGTAGACAA
>CAJNIZ010015792.1:16094-42592 GCA_905231905.1 Symbiodinium pilosum
GCACAGCCTTACACAGGAATGGTTTTAAGACTTTCTCTGCTACCCCGATCCCCACACGCAATCGTCCCTGGAAAGCCTCAGAACAAATCATAGGAACTTTCGAGGATGACGTCATGTGAAGCCTGGCATTTGACATCACAGAAGGGTGCTTTTGTCACGACCAAGATAAGACCCCCTAGCATGAAATCCGATTGCAATTTTGATAGCCTAGGCAGCCATACTTTAGAGATCTGCTCACTTGACTTCCCCATGCGAACGTCTCAGGTTGCGAGTCTCAGTTGGAAAATCAGCAGAGAGCTTAGGGCTACGCAGTACAGGCAGGAGGAAAGGCTTCAACAGAGTCTTCTTTTCAAAGTACCATCCTCGGAAGTCCAAAGGATTGGTGACTGTAACGTGTTGCTTGCCATGATCCCCTGCAAGAAACTGCGGCAAAGCCTGGCGGCTAGACTCTGACTGGGAGTCCGAATCTGAAGGGACGAAATCTGGTGGTGTCCGGGTTCCTCCGCTATTTCTCGTCCAGGGCTCAATGGCTGCAGTACATCAGGCCTTAGCCTCTCAAGTAGTACAACATGAAAGACAAGCATCAGGCAACAGCAGGTTGTCCGGAATAATCACCCCCAGGATGACTAGCACTGCTGATCCTCCTCTGCCCATCTGCCAGCGGAAGCTTTGTGCAACTGCCCCCTCTCACTCTTACGCCCACCATGCCTGCTCTTATTTTGGCAATGAACTGGAAGCTTCATGGCCTGGTTTGGATAACGCATGACGATGGAAATTGAGGCTTTCAAGCTTTCAGTTTCAAGGTGTGCTGCTTTCGTGGGATGCCATCAGGCGGTGTGAGACACATCGTGGCGAGCCAACAGCGAGAGGAACTTCACTGGCATTCCTGAGACTGTCCCTTGCCAAAAAAGAGTTATGGCCACAGTTGAATCATATCCACGTGCACCCGAGTGTCCCACTGCAACGCCCATTTGCAAGGATCCAAGTCATGCTCGGTGCCACAGGATGGCATTCCGAGGCATTCTTAGGACTTAGGATGTTTTGCTGGCACATCTGGGACCGCAGGTATCCAACAAGGGGGATTTCCAATAATTGCTTTTCGTCGCAGGATTCTCCGACATTCGTCGTGCCCAAGAAACGGGCTCTTAATTTCCGCCATCTTTCATACTGTTGTGTCGCTGGACTCGGAGTGGCGAAAAAACATCTTTTGCATATTTGGAGGGTCTAAATTTTAGGGTTGGGCATGAAAACCCTCCGTTGAGAGCGCTACACTCGAGCTCCCGCCAAGCAGGCTTTGCACAAGAAGATGCTCACTTTCAGGCACTGGTTCCTGGCTCATCTGCAGCAAGCTACCTTCAGCTGGCTGTCGTGTGAAGCTGGGTGGAGTGAGCTGGGTACAAGGGGTCAAAGTAGGATTCAAACGTGTGCCTACCCAGTACACCCCCAAAATGAGGGACCCCGTTTCATGTCCGCTGCTTTTGCTGATCAAGCTAAGACCTTACCTTTTAAGGCTACACACTCCTTTAGCATGCAAAGCACTTTGGCCCTCAACAGATTCAACACGAACTAGGAAATGGCTTCCACCTGCTAGGCCCTCGGGGCAAAGGTGTCACTAGCAGCTGGAGAGTCGTGTGATTAAGGCTGGGTAGTTTGCGCGGAGGGCCCTCATGATGGACACGGCGTCTCGGCATATGTCAAGCCACACTCCAGGAAGCGACATGGGTCATTCTGGGTGGAGGCGGCAGCCTCGAAATTCTGCACCACATCGGGCCTGATCGCATGTATGGCCCCGACGACGGCTCCCTCTTTTCAGCATCTTTGTTTGTGGATCTGCACCTGTGGACGCCCTCCTGCCCCGAATCAACTTGTAGAACAAGACCTTGTGGGGGAGCCTCCATGCTCACCGTGCCAAGCTTCGGAAAAAGCTCTCCCAGTGCAGGCTCATGCGCATTGAACTCACCCAAGCTAGCTGGACAAGGGAAACCTATAGATTCGTGGAGTCACCACGTGTGCTGTGACACTGGCTTCGGAAAGGATCGGACTCTGTGCATTCAGAGAACAAGAAGTCAACGTTCTATATGTTTATTACCAGTCTACACGCTTGGTATAGTACCTACTGGGTACTCTTCAATGGCACCGGTTTGCAGCATGTTTCCTGCTGGCCTTCATCCTTGGACTGTAACGGAGGAAGAGTCATGACTGCAAGGCACATCTTTCTACGTGCAGGTACGTGGCATTGAGGGATAGTGAAAGGAGTATAAGGATCCCACTGGAAAATTGACAAGTCAGGACTCTCCAATACTTCTGAGGCATCCCATGTTATTGCAAAAGACCAGAAAGGGCTGGGGCAAACGGCATCAGGACAAACGACTTCTGACTAATTACATTCAGTGCTGGACGGATCTGCGCAAAAGCTGAGTAAGCACCCAAGCATGTTTAGGAGGAATGTCTCACAAGGAGGAAACACGCTAAACCTTTGATCCCTGATCCCTGAAACCCTAAATGCGAGTCCGATTACTCGCTGCCTTGTTGTGCTGCAGAGGCAGCGCTGGGGCATGAAGGCAAGGCCTGTAGAAGTTTTGACACGAGAAGATGCGCCTTTCTCCGGCTAGGGTAGCTTTGACAATAGGAATGGGCAGGGCTTTAAGCGAAGTTCAAAGTTTCCACTGAGATCATGTTGGTCTTCCTTTGCAAAGAGAATGCTTTGGAAAGGGTTTGCACAAATGTCTCCAAGCCTCAGAGCTATGCAAGCCTTATCTACGAGCTCCGAACTACAATTTCTGGCGCGGCCTAAGGATTCGAGACTCCAACTGATTTTTGAAAGCCCATGGCTGGTTTCTCAGAAGCGGAGCTCATTGCTCTCTCACAGACCAGCTAACTTCTTTTACCAAGTCAGGTGTTCAAATACTATCCTGCCTTTTCAACAAGGCTTTCAGCCCGCCCCCATGCCTCCCCGAACATCCAACCAAGATCAAAACACAGTGTCAGCTGATGCGCGTATTGACTGCTGAAACATCGCGCAATGCCTGCTGTTGGTGATTTCACAATACAATGTACTAGGAATCACCAGGAGATCATGATTGGTTTTTAAGGTTCCTGTATCCTCTGTCACAATTACAAACAGTCGGACCTCGAGGTGCAGCCAACAAGCTGCGACACCCCCACGTGATCAAGGCCATGTAGAAGGCACCGTGGCTTTACAACAACCACTCCGCCCACATAAGCATCACAACCAAGTCCCCACATGCCGATGATGTCCTGAGCCTGCGGCTTTGGAACGAGGGGCCTGTGCCGAAAAACCTTACTCAAGCGGACGAGTAGGGCTTGGGGCTGTGTGGGAGGTGTACTTGGTAGGCTGAGGGCATGGTGTAGATCAATTACTCCCCACATCAGCTGCGAGTTTCAGAGCGCTGGCATCAGATGCAGGTCATGACAGTGGTGTGTACGTTAGGTTCACACATTGCCTGTGTGTGGCACTTCACAGGCAGCTACTGCTGCGGTGAACCTGGGAACCAATCACGAAGCCACCAACAACAAGTTGTCTTTGCCTGATGATTTTAAGCTGTATAAATGCAAAAAGGCAAGCGTCATTGAGAAAACAATCTTGTCTAGGGCTCTAGGCCTTGAGCCTGAAAATTTCATCGCACTTCTCGCTTGCTTTACAGAATGCATAGGTCATTGGCCTCTGTATGCCTACAGCTGCGCTAGTGAAGGTGGACCACTGAAGAGGTCGCCCGTGGGCCCTACGCCGCGCAGCATGCATTCGGTTCCAGTGGGTTAGGGTAACCTCACACCACGACATCAAGTGACTGCCACTTCCCAAAGAGTGTGTGTGTGTGTGTGCGTGGAATTCGTATGGTACCTTCCTAATTTGTTGCTTGGGTGTGCTTCTCGCTCAGTGGATTAAGGATGGAAGTTCATCAGCGTTTGCAACGGCATGGGCATACGAGATTCATGACCATCAGCAGTCCAAGGAGTGGGGTTTCAAGGAGGCTCTACTTTAAGCAGCGCCACACAGCTCCCCCAGAAACAGTATGCACCGCCTGCCTCAATGCCTTCTGCTTCACATGCTAGCACTCTTTTGGATCCTGCATGAGAAGCATCTCTATTGTGGAATAGGAACAGAAATGTCATGTTCTTCAAACAAATCACCCCGCTACTTTTCATCTGTGTACAATACAACGGTACTGAGAGACGTGCAGCCACGGAGAATGTGCTTTGGTTCGGGGAGGTGGCAGGCCTACCATCTCTGCATGTGCGGTGTGAGACCTGAAGCCCCAAATCCCTGACGCTGAAAGTATCCAGGTGTTTGGGGCGCTGGCAGGTGCCTCCATCCCCAGCGAAGGTATCAAAGGCTCCTGCGCATGGTTCTTTAGGACTGTTTCTATCTACCTGAAGGTTCGTTCGCCAATGCGACCAATACATTTTGCAGGTCACAACTGCAACCAAATCGATAACCATACCAATTAGACACCAGAGTCGTGACAGGGCGCAACATGATAAACGAGTGGAACAAGTAAGACCCAACAGGTCCACAACTCTGACCCACTGCTAGCAACAGCGGGAGTGCTGGAAATTACCACATGACAAGTAGTAGTAGCCGACGTAATCGCTTTCGTAGTAATTGCCACAGTCACCAAGGCAGCGATCGTAGTCGTTGTAGAAACGGTGGCGGCAGCGGTAGGAGTAGTACCAACAGCAGTCATGCAGTACTGGTACTTCCAGTAGACACTTTAAGAATGCACGCTGGCTAGATATTATAGTTCTGACAGCTCAGCACTTTGTTAAGAGGCCCCCATCCATGCACGCATCCTCACGGTCACAAGTCCTCATTTGCAAACAGGAGCCGAAAAGACAATCAGTTGTCTATAGGCCTAAATACGGAGGACGGAACCTGAAGCGGTCATGGGAGGTCGAACACTAAACTGCTGAACTCCGCGCCTGGGGAAAGAACATAGAGGTCATCGAATTAGGCCTCAGGAGCGGTGATGCATGGAAACAGCTTGGGTATCTTTGTAACTGCTTGTCCCCGTCCTTTCCCCTCCCGTACAGGCCGCTAAACTGCAAGTTGTATGAACACTGGGAGCGTACAGTGAGCTGCAGTACTAGCAACAATAACCCAGCAGCTCACTGCTGCTGCTGCTGCTGCTGCTGCTGCTGCTGCTGCTGCTCTTATTCTTGTTGTTGTCCCATTACAGCGCTGAAGCGCTGAAACCCTAAATCCCGAAAACATAGGCCTCTCAACCCGCCCTACAACCCCTAAACCTCCAACCTGCTACCTAAGGCGGAAAAGCTCATAGTCTGGATGTGGTTTCGCTAAGAGCTTGTAAGGCTCATGTGGCTTGTAATTCGAGTTCGTGAGCGTCGTGAGCAGGTCTTGAAGGTAAAGAAAGGGACTCTCGGCCCCAAGCAAGGCTGCAGAAAGTGGCCCAGCGGCGCATGGTTGCGGCTCCGTCGGCGGCCTCGGAAATTTGTAAAGGTTTGGTTTAACCGGGTGCCACGGTTTAGCAGTTTGAAGTTCGGGGGTCAGGGTTGATTGATGGTGTGGCGTGTTTGGGCTTGCTATGTGGGGTTACAGGGGTTGGGGTTGGTGATTTCGGGCGTGGCGCTTGATGGTTGAAGTCAGGTCTTTTGGTTGTGTGTGTACGTGTTCGAAAGAACTCTCCTACTTTTTCTTGCAATAGCAAAGGTGAGGGTTGAAGGCTGACAGGAACGGATGTGGGCAGGTAAAAGGTTTCCTCGCAAAGATTCATCTATCTCATTACGGTGCTGGCTTAGCGTCGAAATTCTTACCATGGGTTCTTGGCGAATGCAAAAGCCGAGCTACACCTCGGCCCCACAAGTGGGTCGACTTATGGCAAAGGACACTTGGAAAAGAGTCATAAATCCATGTTTGTTCACGGTCCAGGTAATCATGGCCGTATCAACAATACTTTCATGGATACCGCATCGGTATCGTCATCGAACCGATGCTAAATCGCCAAAAGCAAATTAAATATTGAACGGCATCGACATCGAACTGCTAACCACCATGCAGTAGTCCCCCCTCCAGCCCCTCCCCTCCATCCAGCTTCCCCTATCAGCCCCCTCCATCCAGCCCCTCCACTCTTGGCGGGGATGGATGGAGGGCGGGGTTGGAAGGGGGATTTGCAGTTTTGGACCTGTGTGGGCAGTTTTGGGTACAGGTACAACGGGGGGCTCCAGGCCCTGAACCTACCCCAGAAGGAATCACAGGGACTAAATGTGGGGTTTGCCAGGACTCAGGAAGTGTATGGGAAGTCGGAGAGGTGGGTGCAGGGGGCGGAAGGCCATGCGCTGACACCGAACCAAACCGAATCGTCAATAGCAATACGTAGAAATACTCTATCGACCTATTGTTGGGGTATCGGGTATCGATCGAATCGATACATTACAATCCATCATCCTAACCTGAGTAGGCTTTGCAAGTCGAAGTGTTGGCCTAGCAGTGACATTCAACAAACATGGTTCCTTGAGGAGCGTCGGGCGCTGCTGACGTTCGCAAACCACTACTTTCTCATACGGGAAGCCGCAGACCCATGCACGCAACGACGGTAAGAAGGGAAACATTACAAAATCCAACCAACATCAAAACGCAATACTTCAGGTTTCGATGAATGACATAACGTATGCGACAGGTACACCCCGAAGATGTGGAAAACCCCGACTGGGCCCGTAAAGCTCAAATCGAAAACCCTGCGCTCTGCACCCTGAACTCCTGCCGGACTGGATTGTAGCTCGGTATGGTGCCGGATAATCGGTGCAACCACCTCACGGCGCTTAGGGCTGACTTGCTGCTGTGTTCAAAGGCTTGGCCTACCATGAAAGGTTCTATTATGTTCTATTTTGTTGTCAGGGGATTCTTCTCCGTCTGCCCGTCCAGCATGGAAGGTTTAGGGATGCAGGATAGGCTATGTTGCTGTCCCCTTGTATACACTGTGCAATCGAAACAGAAAAGAACACTCATCTTGAAGGACCGACAAAATTCAGGATCCAGAGGACCTGACGAACCTACAGAGAAAACTCGAGAACCCCAAAGAATGGCAATGTTTTGAGCGCTTAAAAAGACCGTATATATATATATGAGAAGTTGGAGACCAAAACCTTGACCCGAGTGCTGCTCAACAACCTTTCCCTCCTGTGGTCTCTGATTTGATGCCATTTGTAGCAAAAACCAGACCCATTTAGGAAGCACATGTCAATGTCCAGGTCTAAGCTGCCAGAGCTCATCCTGCAGAAGAATCGGATGGATTTGAAGAGAGATCCTAGGGATCTTAAAGGCACATCTATACTTGAGATGCTTATTCAATTGCACATGTCCATCACCTGTGCTGCAAATTGTGTTCACTGGTCGTGGCGAGTCAGCAGCACCAACAAGGAACTTGATTTTTGCACATGTTTCCCGGGCATCGCAGCACAGACAATTGTCAAATGTAGTGACATGTTCAGTCTTGCAGCTCTCTTGCCAGCAAGGCTACGAAGCACTCCGAACGGTGTTGCTGCGGGGTTTGGCCTTGAGGTTTCACTAGGGTCAGCCAGCACATCCCCCAAAAGTGTTATGATCCAGGAGAAGGCGTTCATGTAGGACCTTGAAACCCCAACTATGAACATCTAGCAGCGTCTGCAAAGGAGAGTCGCATGTTGGCGTTCCAAATGGCAACCAGGAATTTTGCATGTTGGCGTTATAGCTGATTAGCCGTAACACTATACCTATGTACCCAACTCTGGCAAACTCGGCACAGCTCGTAATATCCTCAAGCCCCGAGTTTTTGAGCTCCAATAATTTGAGCCCTGAGCTGCTGGATAAACAAGATAGAGAGCAGGTATCAAATCAAAGCATAGGGAAGCAACACCAGTCATAATCAGGATAGCTAGATGAAGCTCATTGTCATGATCGTCATGGCCACCGTCATCATCGCTCGATGCATTATTTATCACAAACGTCGGCACAGTCAGAACGACAATGTACAAAATAGGAATGTAGATCGTCAAGCAGGCAAATAGTGCATACTCATCATCACCATCATCATATCTCGAGGACTCTAGTCATGGCTACCACCCACAAGGCCGCAGAAGCCCTACGCATTTCCAATTCAATACTTCCTTTTCCATCCCCATTATGGCGCAAGTCCGATCCAAAGCCTGCGGTGGCAGCTGAGCCCTCAGAGGGCCACTTCGTACAGCCTGCTGGTTGGGGCTAAAAAAGAGCTTTGTCCATTTTGGTAGGTAGAAGACAAGAAGGCGCGTCAGCAAATATGCTTTTCATGGGTGCCGTGCAGGGGAGATTCAGATTCTGTCCATTCTATTTGTTCAAGACGGGGTTCAGGTCTGAGGTATGGGACCTCACGCCATACCATGCAGACAGAGCCAGTTAGTTGGGGGCGCCTCCTTCCACCCTCCAAAAGTTGCTCTTATTCGTCGCCAATAATTAAGCCTTAACGATCTGCTCCAGAAGCCTCGGTATGGCCTTGATAGTCCTCAGTGGTCCCTTGTTTCGGTGGTTCTTACAGGGGGAGACCCTGCACCGCGTGGCTTGGAACCTCAAGCAGACGCCTTCAACCGGACAATGAACAGCACAACCGCTCAAGTGCAGCAGAATCGTGTCAAATCCTAGCCCAAGGCATGAAGTCCGGTTTGCTGAGTTCACACACCAACACCACCTCAGGACTGTATCGTACGTAACTACACTGTCTGGTGCAGCTTTTCAGATTGTGGCTTCATTGAGCGAGACGATAAAGTGGGCTGAGGTCTGTGGAATTTGCATGCGGGGAGTTTGCAGCAGGCAAGTTTTAAGCTTGGTCATTTCATGGCTTTCGATGCCAGGGGAGCGAGGAACAGTGTGGTGGCATTGCAACTTGGGAGACCAACCAAGTTCAACCAAGTACGCCCCAGCAATGCCCCAGACCTGCCGTCGGAGGTCGGCTCGCTAGCCCGCACAATGTTGATGTCTTGAAAGTGGGAGCTCTCACGGCAACTTGCAGTAAAGGTTGGAGGATCTGCGCGTGCCCGTGAGGACCGGAATATGTCACATGCTCCAGGACGCAGTCTTCAACAGCAGGGGACCGCCCTCAGCACCAGCCTACCAAACTTGGACAGCTTCTGGAACGTCTTGTTTCAACGCTGACTCCTCAGTGCCAGTGGGCGCATCTGACTGTGGACTCCAAGCCCGCAAATCAAATGAGAAAACGCAGTGTGTCCTCAGATGGCAGATACGCCAGCATCTGCAACGCCTCGGAACCCCAAACACCTGAACCCCACAATGCACGAGCGAGCATACAGCAACAACACCAGGCAGCATAAGCTGCAGGCATTCGATCTCCAAGTCCGGAAGTCAGAAAACTGCAGACAAAGCACCACCCCAATGCGATACAGGCACCTGATCAATTTGAATCAAGGCTTGAAGTATATGTGAGACCGATAAAAGCTACCATTGCTATATGAAAGACAATCACGACCGCCACCCCTACCCCCACTACTTCGGCTTCTCCCCATCACCTCCTTTAGCTCGTCGCGTGTCTTGATGGATACAACTCTGACATGACCGTTAGAACGGAATAGCATGGCTCAAACTTTTCCCTAATTTCATGCTCAAGCCTGCCTGAACCACAGGCTGCCGCTCAGGGTACTTTTCCGTCTTCACCTGGAAATCTCATGATGATCGGTCGTTCAAGGAGTCTGTATAGATAGATAGATAGATAGATAGGTAGATAGATAAATAGATATAATCATGCAGGTGGCTTACTAATGGCGCAAGTCTCAAACGAGACTGGCTCCTCAACGCCTGTTCATAAGCCACGACCACTTGATCTAATAGTCTAACTTAGACCCTCATGTGCGCTGACATGACATGAGACCTTAGCCAGAGTCGAATCAGGCATCCGAACAACCAGGCGCTAAAGGGGTTCGCTGGGAACACGAACTTAATATTATTTGGGCATAAGTTTAATGATACAGTTCGAACACCAACGTTCTTCTGATTTCCGCATGGTAGCAGTCGCGCTCACTAAGAAATGTCAATATTTGAGTTTTGGCAAGGAGGCTCAAGTGATCGCACTCACCAAGACTGAAAAGGTCTTCTTGCGTGGGCATGGAGGTGATGCGCTGAATGTCATTCTGGTCTGAACACGGATGTCCATGATAATCGCAATCACGAATCATATGAACGTTACGGTGGTTTGGGCATGGATGCTCTGGTCATCGCACTCACTCAAATGTCGTTTCAGCATGCAGGCACTAGTAATCTCACTCACTTAAACACAACGGCTATGACTTAATTATATGGTTTGGGCAATGATGCTCTGCTGATCGCACCCCCTAAGCGATGAATGCTGCTGTGGCTTGGGCATGCATGCTCTGGCCACCGATACATTAGGAACACACAACCTTTTATGGTTCGGGCATCAACGAGCAGGGGTCACCTGCACATGTAAATAACAACTCACGGCCCAACAGCGCCGCGTCTGATGCTACAAGGCTCTCTAGCTCCTTGGGGCTGTGAAGTGTCCACCCCCAAAATGACTGCTTGCACATGGGGAGATATCCAAATTGTGTCATCGCTGTGGAGTCCAATAAAAACGTACAAAGGATGGACGAATTTCCAAAGATTTGAACTGAATCGTCTTACATGGCTCTGTGAAACACTCACGACCTTCCAGCTTAAGATATGCATCTTTAAGCAGTTTTGACAGAATGCAGTTTGGCACCGCAAAGCGTGCAACTTTTCATACGCAAACACACTCGCTGGGACCACCTGTTTAATGTGTGCCTCACTTTAGCGGGTGGGACTAGTATTGTCCTTCATTGCTCACTTTCGCTTAGCTTCTGCGCGTCGTGTCTGGAGCTTTATAGAAACAATCCCTGCATAGTCCTCTGACCGTGCACTACCCATACCGCCCTTAATACAAGCTTGGGGATAACTGTGCCTGAACCCCCAAACCTACATGCCAACTACTGTCGCAAAATAAGTGGGTCTCCACTACATGCACTGAATGGCGGAGAGATCCCCAGCAGAAACCGTTCAGATCCATCCAGAGCCCTGGTTCCAAAATCTGAGCGGCTTATCAGTTGTAGAGGATATGGAAACCTTACGGAACTGTCGAGGAAGCTGCTACCAGTAAGTGCCACAAGATGCACAAATGGTTCATTCGGTTTGCATTAAGATCCGCTGGCCCAAGACGGGGTGCGCCCCTGTAACGTCGCAAAATCCCGGCAAAATGTTCACCGGCATTTCCATTTCTATGTCTGGGCTTGCAATGCTCGTCAACAGAGTTGATGTTTGCGAACCACGCCCTCGTCGTCCTTGCAATCTCAGACTCAAATGCCTGGATAGAGCTAGATTGGTACTTGATATTGGCCGTTGGTGGTACTACTCTGATTGTCCCCAACCACACGGAGCCTCCCGCGGTCGACTCGCTGTGGTATCGATCATCGAAGCGCCTGGGATCCAAGCATGCGAAGAAGGGTCTGTGACTCTCTGACTTATCAGGTTTAAGGTTAAGGGGGTTGGAGTTTCCAGAATATGTAACAGTAAAAGGCTTCGCAGGAGTACAGGGCTTCAGGCTTTCACAGCAGGTTCTTGTTTGAAGCTTTGCCCCGTCCAGCTTCGTTAGCGTCAGCCAATGTTGTTTACAGTGAAGGGTTTTGGGTAGACTGAGCGAGGAGGGCTTGGAATCAGCTTGCAACCTACACTACAAAGCTGCTCTAGGGTTTCTTGGGGAATCACAACCCTGAGAGCTTAGCCACAATCAATATTTCCTCGCAATTACCAGCACCCCAGACATCCCCGGGCATTGCAAAAACGAGCGAATAAAGGAATGTCACGGGTGAAGTCTGTATCTCTTGTGTTACTCCTTCCTGGTACCGTGATCCCACACCCTGGGCCTGGGTTCCAGTTGTGCGGCTTAGTAAAGTTTAATGTTGTTGGCATGCCCAATGTTAAAGCAACCTCAAGCTCGAAGCTTGAAGTTCGAGCAAGCAACCCCAAACAGAAACTGCAATAAACCATGGGTGCCCGAGCCCTTGAGGAACATTCCCTGGCCTCCCTACAGCGGATAGCTGACCGTGAACAAATCATTTCGCGTGAGACTGGGAACCTGCCCAGCAAAGGACATCAGCCGGGCTTGAGAAATCACTTCTGACTCGTAAATCGAAAGTCCCGGCCTATTCTAGGCGGCGGAGGCGTGAAGGCCTTCCGAGACCGGGTGCCTCTGGATCTGTTTTCAGACCATGGGTTGGGTGTAGGTGAAACTGTATGATTTACATATGCGTAGTTTCAGGTGTTTAGTCGAGGCTTCAATCCGGATTTCAAGGGTTTAGGCTTTTGGCCGCTGCACGATAATAGAACGAACCCTCTCATCATTTTCTACACATTGGTGTCAAAAGCTCACTCCAATTCTGCCGTAACACCCTTCACTACTTTCCGTGACCTCCGCATGTATGTACTTCTCGCACTGTCGTTACATTGGTTCCTGGAGCAGCGCAAGTTTGTGACGGTAGGTCTAAGTTCCTTCTAGGAGCAATGATGCCCATGAAGGCAAAGGGTACAGACTGGGCTGCACAAGCAACATACTTTCACGGCTACCCCCAAGTTCCTGAAATTCTACCCTTCAAACCCTGATCACCTGAACCCCTGTTGGACCCCGAACCTTTGACCTTTGACCTCTTCTCTCAACCAGTCACCCACAAAACTCATGATATATTCATAACCTACATGCTGAGCGCCAGATATCTTCATTCCCTTCACTCCTAAGCTCTTAACCCCAGCGCTGGATCATGAATCAAGGACTGTCCTTCAGCAGGCGTCTTCGGCTCAACCGCGCGGGCCACCTCAAGTTCCGCGCGGACTTATCAAAAGCTGCCTCTAGCACAGGTCTTGCCGAGATTGTTCGCGCCAAGGATCTGCCAGGGTTTAAGTTGCCTTCGTTGGGTATGCCATTCTCGTTCTGGGCGTCTTCCATTCAGGGTGAAGACGTTGCAACATCTGAGCTTTTCATGTGTTTCCCTTGCATATGGTTTTGGTCCTAGTACAATCGAGGTTTAGTTCTTAGGGCACTACGAAATTTCAAATTTACCATCTTCAACAAATGAAATAGATCAAGGCGATGAGGATTCCAATTCGGGATTTGCTTTGTGAGCTCACTTGGCTGTTGTAGCTGGTCTTTTTCAGAACAATACTTGTAGTTATTCAAACACTCACATTTTGCACGTGAATTTGTGCCAGGAACACGGAGAGCTCGCTTTGATTTTGCGACCCTCCTGCTGAGAATGAATGCGTCCCGGTCTTCGTGCCGGCCCCCGCTTACGAGACATTGCAGGGAGCTCAATGAAATACACCTGGGTTCATGTTGCAATCCCTGGCGTGACGTTGCCGTCGTTCCTAATTTCTTGGCGTGACTTAGCTCTTCGGATTCCCATGTGCAACACACCTCCGACCGTCTATGGATCTAGAGGACAGAAGGAAGGGCTCCTGTAGCACATTCCGGGACGCTGAGCAATGATACCGCAATATACCCTGCTACCAAACGCGGTTTTGGGATACCAACTTACCAAGAGAAAGATGGTCTGATCAGTTTCCAGCCTCTCAGCCGATCTGGACAAGTTTTGGGCTGTTCTGGCTGCACTTGGGCGGCTTTAGCTGCCCTTCACTCCAAGCAGAAACTGCCTGATCCAAAGCCGTAAGTCCAAGCGTCGCATCAGAAATTAAGCCCCAATAATCAGGATTCGTGCTGAAAGCTCCGAAGCATCATCCTGCACCCTCAGCCCTGAAGTCTAAACCTGACTATACGGCTCGGACGAGGCCACAAGCGCCGGTAGATCTAAGCATGAAGGGCCACATGTATCATGTCTCGTGCAACTGCGCCTTACCTTCTCAGCAGGTACGCGAATGCCATATTCAAAGAGACAGCAACCTGCTCCACAACCTCTCACCGATGTCCTAACTGCCCCTCAACCCTGAACGGGGCAGGCACCCAGGGACTTTCTTCCAGCAGTTCCCGGGCTGGAGTGCGTCCTAGAAGCAACTGCTTCCAGCATTCTGAAGCTCTTGCGAATGGTTCCAGCTCCAGGAGTGGCTGTGGGGTTTCAGGGGTTTCAGATTCAGAGGCTGAATGTGGCCGAGCATCGGCGGTCCTATCCCTTTAACCCTGCTTGCGCCTAGAGGTACTTGGCCTGAAACTGGTCAAATCCATAGGTTGCAATGGCAACAGACGCTTGCCCGGAAGTCATAGAACACGGAAGCCCCAAACGGCCCTAAACGCCAAAGCCAAGGCCCCAAATTGTCAAATATCAGATCCGTGCCTTGAACTCCAAACTCCCCAACCCTAGCCTCAAACCTGTGCGAACCCTTGGGAATCGCTTCTCCAAGCAAGGAAGACCCACAGGTCTCCTCCTCCTAGGGAAAAAAGGTTGAACCCTTCATTGAAGACCAAAAGCTGGAATGCACTAAGTTTAAACTTGTTCACATAAACACCCTGCTCCCCTCCTGAAAGTGAGCGCAAGCTGTATACTCACTCTATCCCAACAACAACTGCTCGACCGCATCCTAAGACACTCACTTTTCGAAGCTCTCACCAGCGCGAGTCTGAAAGTAGACCGCAAACCCTCAATCTCCACAGCCCTGGACAGCTTCGTCCCCGGCTCCGCGGGTCACGCTGTAGAAGTCCCTTGAAGACCGCTATGGCCTGGCAAGGGTTCGAGTTCAACTGTATCAGGGGTAGTTGGAACACTGTGGGCCCCGTGGGGGTTGCTCTGCAAGGGTGGTAGGCGACGGGCGTGGTGGCTAGTGAGGCGAGGGAGGTTTGTAGGGGGGATTTGGTTGTTGCAGCTTAAGATCTGTGACGATAACTGGCTTGTGGGTTGAATCTTAAGCGCTTGCGGGCGAGGTTCGGATTTATGGATTGTCATCCAGGTCCCAAGCACCAAGTAAAGAATACCAAGCCCAGTGCAGAAGAGTAGTTCCAATTCGCGGAAGTTCCTGAAAAATTGGATTCCCACACCAAGCTGCGGAATCCTCACGGCGCCCATACCTGAAATCTATCCGCGCAATGCAGTATACAAGTTCTCGCATCCACTTTTTGTCCACAACAAGGATTTTCTTCCTAGCGCAACTGTCAATCTTACTTAATCTTCATATCCAAGGGTCTGTGCTCGCATTGTCACATCTTTTTCAAGCAGTCACGTGCGAATCTTCCAGGAGTGGCTCGTGGGTTTGTACAGTTGGAGTTTGAGATGGATATTCAGTTGTCTTTTTGGATCCACGACCTGTAAACCATTGCAGTTGTCATCGCAACCTGACAAAACATGTGGCCGCCTGATTGCTTTCCGCTATCTAGCTTTATTTAGGAAATTACTGATTTGTATGTTGAGGTACTAAGTTCGTGCAGATGATATTTTGCGCTTTATCCTGCTATCGCGTCTCATAGAAGGCTCAGCTCCTTTCACTTAACACAGAAACTGGGTAGGCTTATCAATATTATCATATACTGACATTCTGCATATGCATGTTTCATGATGCATCTTCGTTGTGTCGATCGATTCTCCTGAAAGGCCTGTGTTCCACTCGAAGCTTCAAGGTGAAATCATACAACTTCTATGGTCTATGCGGCAAGTTTCTTACAAACCCCATTCCTGCATCACCTCAAAAGCTGGGTACCAGGTCCCCTCGGCAATGTTGCTATCTGTCTGGAGTCTATACAACGTGGTCTCGTAGATGGAAACTCATATCCCAATGATTTTCCTGAAGATATCTGCCACGAAGGGACGCTGTATTGCACGCAGGTCACCCCAGGTTTGGGCTCTCAAACACTGGTGGGTTGGCTTAGATGTCTTTTGAAACTCACAGAAAAGGTTGTGAAAGGGATGTGAAGTGGCATAGATGTATAGTCACGTAGATAACTCGAACATCTATTATACCACCGATGTTAGAGTCAAAGTTGAAAAACAACTCAATGTTCTTTCATTCTCACTTCATGCAATAGCGAAGTGCAGCTATCAGAATCTGATTACTATCGAATGGCTGAGGCAAGAATTACGAATGCAGACACCTTCGCGAAAATGCAGCAGCACTAGTATTTACGGTGTTCTCTCCACACGGAAGATCTCAGACACAAGAGCAGATGAGCTGATCATGATCGTGGTCATCATGGGGCGCAATCATATACCACAGGCGCACTACATTACATGTCCTCTGCAGAGAACCCTGGAATTTCCGAACTGACATGGACTAGCACACGAGTAATGGTGGAGGCCGAGATGGATGCTCTCGTTGCATGCTTGCTCTGGCAGAATGGACATCATCATCATCATCATCATGACCATCATCATCATCATCATCATCATCATCTGACAGCTTGCAATCGGCAATTCCTGATTCGGGGCTGTTCCAGATTCGCAGCTTTTCTGCACCCGTTTGTGATTTGCAGCTTCTGATCTGGGACTGGCTTCGGTTTCCGCAATGGTTGAATTGCTGCTGCATCTGGCTCGCAGGTCGTGATGTGCAGATCTTGCTTCAAGGCGCCTCCTGTTTTCAAATTCATTAGATTCTGGCTTACCACATGGCTTCGGATTTTCAAGGATCACTGCGGCCTATGATGGCGCATGCGGTACCAAGACTTTCGACCTGAGGTAATCCCCAAGCTGTAAGCTTCGAAGGCCTCGTTGGTGAGCAAGTTTGGCGGGTATCGCAGGTCCACGGAGAGAACCTTTTTTCGGATCTCCTTCGCTCCCACCGTTCAAAGGTCGGAAGGTCTGCTTTTTGGACTTAGGGCAGCTTAGGGGCTTGAATCTGTCGGCCTTAGGCCACTGAAGTGTTTTTTAAGTTTATCCAGTGGGCAGGCTTGCGCACAGAGAGAGAGAGAGAGAGAGAGAGAGAGAAAGAGAGAGAGAGCGCGGCAGGGAGAGAGAGAGAGAGAGATAAGGGATGGAAAGACAGAGAGTGGCAGAGAGTCGCCATGTGATTTCAAGCGCTTGAGAATCAATCACCCCCCCCCCCCGAAAACTTCGTGTGGTCTCGAGACGGGAATGAAGCGAGGACTATTTGCAACCCGAAAGCTGGGGGTGTATAGAACTAAAGTTTCAACATCAAAAAATCAAGAGCCTGGATTAACAAGACTGCATCACAGCCTGCTAGCTTTATGGCTCCTCATGGGACCCCCAAAACGGCGAGTGCCCAACAAGCAGCTCGTAGACCAACCTCCGGCGCGGGTTCAGGGTTCGCAACAGCTTGAGTGAGAAATATGGCGGGGTTTCTCAAACTTGGGGCTCCCTTATTGAAGGTCCCCATAATAATCGGCCCGGTCCTGAATTCAATAAACAAGCTTCTGGTATCCGGAGGTCGTTCTTGGGATCTTACCTGAAGGATCCTTCACAGCTTTGTGAGTTTAATGCTGGACCCTCATTGCGAGTACTTACATGCAAGTTTGGGATAATCGGTGAGCACGACGCTTGGGATGTTGATTTCGACGCAACCCCACATGCGCCTGTTTTCGGCAACATCTCAAGGGTACGAAACCCAACCATCCAAACCCCACCAGAGCCAAAACTCCACCACAGTCCCCTTCGTCGTCCTTTTCTATGAAGGGCAGAAAGAGCGTCCCCACCAGAGCCTCCCCACCACAGCGGGTCTCCCCACCAGAGCTTTTTTACCCTTAAATTGGGGGGGACCCTAGCTGGGCCGCAAAATGGTCCCGTTTGTAATTAGATTTAATACGAAAACTTCTTTTTTTGTAGCCACCCGTTTCTTGGATTTTGGCACATTCCCCGTCGTCGTCCTTTTTTCTATGAAGGGCAGAAGGAGCGTCCCCACCAGAGCCTCCCCACCACGGCGGGTCTCCCCACCAGAGCGTCCCACCGTCCCCCCCCAGAGCGTTTTTACCCATGGGGGGGACCCTAGCCGAACCGCAAAATGGTCCCGTTTGTAAGTAAAATAAAATACAGGAAACTTAAGCCCAGGGTCAGGAAGAAGCCGAGGGTTCCAACTCTGTGGAACATCGCCGGGCCATTTAGCGTGTACAAACAAAAAGGCGGTTTGACTTGGACACGGAAGCTGGATCACTGGAAGTTCCACCTCACTTGGCACAAAACACTGGAGGTACAAAAGCGGAAAATCGTAGACACATGCTACTGTGGATATCAGCCGGAAGTGCCAACAGCAGCAACCACACGTCCAGCTGAACAATGTGAGGCAACAGGCCTTCCACAGGACCTTTTGCTGCCGGAGGCTCCAGAGAAGAATCGGAACCGCACATTCACAGTCTATGAGTCACTCTGCGTGCGGAACATGAAGGACTACAAGCAGCAACATCGAGACCCAAGGGATGGATCCGTGCTCTCGGCGGAATCGCACTATGTTGCAAGAGACTTTCCCGACGCTTGCCGAACTACATGCGCCGCCAGAACTGGAGGAGAACGAGGAGGAACCAGCAGTCTCTACAGCAGAAGAAAGCCACGAGGAATCATCGTCCGAGGTACCGATTTGCAGGTGGCAGGATCCTGGAGCAGCCTGACAAACAACAGGCTTGGATACCGAATTTGAGCCAGTGGAACGGAAGCGAACAATGGAATCCCACAGAGGGGCGGATGGCTCTACAATGGAAGCAACATATCAGGAGCATGTGGAGGCCTATGCAAAGGAGATGCTGCAACGGGAAGCGCATGATGCGGCGCACTACGAGGCCACCCACAGGCCGGAGTTTTCGAACGCGGCAGCCAATGGGCCTGGTCCGGAACCGTCCCAGACGGAAATGGACGTCAAGAGCGAAAGCCACAGATGCGGAGATGATGATGTGGCAGATGGAGCCGATGCAGCGACACTACTAGTGAGTTCCGGAGGAAGATGAACCGAGAGGGCACTGAGAACCTCTTCAGTACAGCAAATATAATTGGATCAATAACTAAGCTTAAGTTCGCTGAGCCGAATTTCTTCGGCAGAAGAGGTCCAGTGGTGGCTCCGGTTTTCCCACATGTCCCACAAAGACAAGGTGAAGTAGGGCACCACCAGTTCCACCAGCTCAGTGGGCATGGGCTGCTGAAGAGATTCCAAAGCGGTGCGCCTCTCCATTGGCGTCCGCACGTTCCACTGTGGCTCGGGTCGAAAGCCTCCGAAGGTGAGTTCTGAGGGGTCCACCTCCGGTTTCCTTTTCATGGAGTTCTTCAGTTCCTCGAGTACCTGTAGGGCCGCCTGGAGCGTTTCAGGGAGGTTCCGGTTCTGGTCATGGAAAAAAGGTGGCGCAAGACCATCGTGAGCATGTAGCTGTCGAGGTTCCCCGTTTGAAAGTTTTTCCCCGACCAGTCATGGATGATCTTGATGATGTTCTCCGCGTTGCGACTCTCTCTCTCTCTCTCTCTTTCTCTGTCTCTCCTCGGCTGGGGCTAGAGGGATGTCAAGCTCACCAAGATGTGACACGATTCTCTATTGTTCCAAAACTAACCCAAACCTTTCGCCCCGCAAGTGTGCACGCTAAGGGTGAAAACTTTGTACTTTGACCCGAAACTTTCTACTGTCAATTACTCTTAGTCAGCGTCTTCAAAACAAAATCAAAAGAGCCACTTCGAGCATCCCCACACAATCGCAAGTTTGACAGCCCATGTGTACGTTTAGAAAAATTATCACCCATGCGCGGTTCCAGAAATGACTTGTGCGTGTCAAGGGCGTTCTTAGTCAGATGTTTCAATGCTGCACAGTGTACAAAGTTTAGGACGCTGATTCGAAAGGCTGGAACGCGGGTTTCCACAGAAGCTTCATGCGCAACTTGTTGCGGTTGGAAGCTTGCCTAGAAAAAACATTGATTTCAACAGAGCGACAAGTCAGAGAGGCTGCAATGCTAATAGATACAAATACTGAAGGATAGGGATGCAAATCCAGCTCGAAACATGGACATGTGGACTCAATTGGCCAGCGAAGAATGATTTCAATAGATCCGAAGGGTAGGGCGCTTGGGCCCGAACCCGTATGAAACAGGGGCACGTGAACTCTATTGGCAAGCCTTTTCCATTAAACGTCAAAAGGAAACCAGGTACGATTAGAAGCATTCCGTGCATTTCAGATAAGCAGTGTTGCGGCGGGAACCGTTTTGCCAATTGGTTCCCGCCAAAGCTTGCGGTAACTATTTTTCATATACTCACTTTCAAACGCCCTGCAGCTTCATTGAGGAGTTGAAATTACGTGGAGCCGAATATGTTCATTCCTCCATCTTGTGCTTGATTCTAATAAGCATTATTGTCCTTCTGTGCGAAAACCACACACCCAAAATTGAGCATGTGGGACCTCCACTGGCTGTTGTTTGGGCGCCCAGATTATTTCGTTGCACTCACTTCCACTGGCTACTTTTTGGGCGCCAAGACTATTTCAGTGCATTTGGAATGCTATAGTGCAACCAAAATCCTTCATCACCCGCGTCGAGGCCACGCGTGTCATCCATGCCTGGAACTTGAATTTAAATTCATTGTTGAGCATTGGCTGCAATTTCGTATCGGCTTAGGAAAAGGCTTCATTTTTGAAACGTTTTGCATTACAATTCAGGGCTCAGGATTGGGCCAGCAAGCTAGCCCAGGCAGTGAAGCCTCAATGATAATTCAGGACCGCGGGTGAGAAGACGCTGAAGCAAACCATCCGTTGGCGAGCCATGGCAAAATCTCGTCAGCTACCCAATTTAGAAATGCCGGTGCACTCCGAGGCCTGGGACCTCCACCGGCCGCTATTTGGTGTCCTCTTATCTATCTTGCTCTCTGTCCTCCTTCCTGTTCTCTGTACCGGCTGGCGCCTGTTGACGGGGTGGTTCTCGCTGCTTCGCTAATTCGGGACAAACCTCGAAACAAAACCTAGGACTCGCGTTGCGAGCGCCTGTCCTTAAAATGAAACAGCCCCACTGAGGGTGGGAGAATAAACACAAACATATCATATCAGTTTTAGCAGCATACCCAACAAGGAACATCAAATACATTCACAACGAAAAACCGTTGTCAATGTATAGTATGACCATAAAGTGCGCAACAAAAAACATCGAATACATCTAAAAACCATTGTCCACGTATAAGAACGAGAAACCTGATTTATGTGTGGATATTTTAAAGAGCCTTCTTTCTGGGCTGTACACTTTCACGTTGAAAAAGCGAGACGTTTGCTTTTTGTTCGTGCCCCACGTATCCTTGGCAGAGGCAGATGTAAGAAGGACAAGGCTGCTTTGTGCTTACCGACAACGCTGTGAACCTTGTCGTGCCCGAAATATACTTGGCAAAAGCACAAATAAGCCTTAAAACAAATCCAATAGAAGATTCTGCTTTTCTGCAAGGCTGAAGGTTGGGTCTGGCATTCAATAACAAAAAAAGATGTTTGTCAAACATGCAGTCCAAACTGGGTCACCAAAACATGGTCAACATGATGGCAACGGCGGTTGACTAACGCCAATGAACTCAACAAAACGACCAAGTCCGCCTCCATCACTGCGCCAAGATCTTGCACCACAAAACAATCAAATCCAGCTCAATCACACCCCCATGCTCTCACAGCACAACACAATCAAATCCAGATCGATCCTTCCCCCGTGCCTTCGCACCACAAAACAATCAAATCCAGCTCCATCATTCCCACTGCTCTCGCGCCACGAAACAACCAAATCCAACAAATCGCTCCCCCATGCTTTGGCACCAGAAAACAACCGAATCTAGCTTAATCACTCCCAGCAATGTTCGCGCACCACAAAGCAATCAAATCCAACTCAGTCACCCCCCGAAGAGCTCGCTCTCGCAACACAAAGCAATCAAATCCAGCTCGATCCTTCCCCAAGGCTTTCGCACCAATAGACAATCAGATTCCAGCTCCATCACCCCCGCATGCTCTGGCACCACTAAACAATCAAATCCAACACTATCACTCCCCAATGCTCTTGTACTACACAACAACCAAATCGCACCAATAGACAATCAAATTCCAGCTCAATCACTCCCCCAATGCAATCATTCCGAATGCTCGTGTAAACCACAACAACCAAATCGCATCAATAGACAATCAAATTCCAGATCAATCACTCATGCTCCCGCACCACAAAACAATCACATCCAGCTCAATCATTCCCAAATGCTCTTGTACTACAAAACAACCAAATCCAACCAAAGCCAGCCAACACTCAATTCCAGCTCAATCACCACCCCCATGCTCCCACACCGCAAAACATTCTAATCCAGCTCAATCACCACCCCCATGCTCCCGCACCACAAAACAACCAGATCCACTGCAATTGCTCCCCAAGGCTCTCGCACCACAAAACAACCAAATCCAGCTCAATCCCCACCCCATGCTCTCGCACCACAACACAATCAAGTCCACCTCCACGATTGCATCATGATTTCGCACCACAAAACAATTGAACCTAACACAATCACCTCCCCCCATGCTCTTGCACCACAAAACAATCAAATCCAGCTCCAGCTCGATCACCACCCCCCAAGCTTTCACACCACAATACAATCAAATCCAACTCAATCACCACCTCTCTGTTGTCACACCGACAGACACAATCAAACTCCAGCTCCATCACACACCCCATGCTTTCGCACCACAAAACAATCAAATCCAGTTGACAAGCCCCCCATGCTCTTGCACAAAGCCCGTGCTTTCGCGCCACAACACTACAGCACAATCAAATCCAGCTTAATCCATTCCCCCATGCTCCCTCGCAACAGAACAATCAAATCGAGCTCGATCATTGTTTCACGCTTCCGCACTGAAAAGAATTCAAACCCAACTCAGTCACCCCCCGATGAGCTCCACAAAACAATCAAAACCAACTCAATTACCCGCCCATGCTCTTTCACCGCAAAACCATCAAATCCAACTCACTCACCCCCCAATAAAAAATGTACCACAAAACAATCAAATCCAGCTCAATCACCCCCACATGCTCGCGCGCAGCAAAACAATCGAATCCATGCACCTGCACCACCGCATGCTCTGGCACCACAGAACAATCAAATCCAGCTCGGTCACCCCCCCATGCTTCCGCACCACAAAGCAATCAAATCCAGCTCAACTGTTGCTCCGCTAAACATTCAAATCCAGCACCCTTATCCCCCGTAGAACGCTGACGCAGAAATTATGGATGTTGTCGACGGTGTCGTTCGGCTTGCGATGTCCTCTGTCCCGGCTTGAATTAAGGTGTTATACAGTTAGTTAAAACTGGCTGTGCAGGACACCACCAGAATTAGGTTGGTGTTTTACGGTGTCTCGGGCGGTGTCCTGTGCACGGCTAAAGGTGGAGCCCACGCTCTTGTTCATTGCAATAATGACACCATAATAGTAGTGTGCATGGGTGTACACGTTTCCACTGGCTGCTCTTTGTGCGTCAAGATTATTTCAACCTCTGCTGGCTGCACTTTGCGTGGGACCTCAACTGGGGGTGCCGAGATTATTTGAGTGCACTAGGAAGCCTGGGACCTCCACTGGCTGCTCTTTCGGCGCCAAGATTGTTTTGGCGCACTGGGAGGCCTAGGACCTCCACTGGATGCTTTTTTTGCGCCCAAATCATGTCGGTGGACTGCGCCAGGATTATTTCGGTGCCCTCGGAGGTGTGGGATCTCCACTTCTGATGACCTCTTAGTTGTCTCACTCTCTGTTCTCCGTCCTGTTTTTTGATATGTACTCTTCGTTTGTCCTCCTGCCTCTTCTTTGATCTGTTCCCTTCTTCTGTTGTTCTGTCTGTCCTCTTTTTGTGCCCTGTTGTCTGTCGCTTTCCCTGTCTTCTAAGTTGTCCTCTTGTATCTGTACTGGCTGGCTCCCACTGACGGGGTGGTTCTCGCTGCCTTCCTGACTCGGGACTCGCGTTCCCCACGCACATCTGTCTTTAAATCTACAGCCCCACTGAAGGTGGGGAACAAAAAGTGACTATATTGTGGCACGCAATGCCCAAAACCGAAATCCTGAACGACCACTGTTCATCTTAAGCCGAGGTTCAACACGCCCTGCTTAGTATCCCCGAACCTTAAACGTCTGGGTGCCCGACGTTCCTAGGGCCCAGAGATCCACAGCAGTATCCTGGCTTGGTTATGGAGGGAAGTTCCGTGTAGGATTTGGAGCTGCAGGGCTACGGGTTTAGGTTACCTAGGTAATCTTCCTTGAAAGGATAATCCTTAAGAGGTTGCTGCTTGGACCGAATGGGCATACTGACTGTTTTTTTGCACGTGCCGTTGCATAAAAAGGTATGGAAGGATGTTTCACTGTACCTCTTAGGTTCCCATGAAGAGTGCTATACTGCCTGGGATTAATCGTGCACAGGGTCTCAAATCATATTCCAGGTGCTGCCCACCACGTCTCTACTCCTACCTTTCCACTCATCGTGGGCATTTGTCAGAATTGGGTTCCTCATATACCTGAAAATATACTAAAATAAATGCTTCACACTCAGCAAAGGCAGCGGCTTAGGGTTTCTGGCTTCAGCGTGGTCATGTTCAAAACGATTTCTAGCTCTGCTGCATCAGCGGCTTGCTTCAAGAAAGGGACTCCGTTGTATGCCAAGATAGCCTTCCTCGAGACTGATGGCTGCCCTATTCCGAGGATCCTGTAGAAAACATATGTGCTTCACCTTTGGGAGCTGTAAGATGGAGCTTTGCCTGGGCTCCAGCAAGCAACATTAACATGAATCAAACTAACACGCTGCAACTGACAAAGCTGGTTTTTCACCGGGCGCGAGTTGCGCGGAGTCATTGGCTGCCCGAAGCCTCTGGGAGGCAAGTTTTGTGTGCTTCGTGCAGTTGGGAAACCTCATAACGGGGCTGCTCCAAAATGCGGTACCCTCACATAAGGGCCCTGAGGACATTTACAGACTGATTAAGGAGTATTGCGCTCTACGACTTTTGCGGGCGTCGTTAGCTACCCAGATGCATCCGTTTACAACTGGCAGGAGGTTCCAACTTGCAAGGCCATTCCCCCAGACCCCAGAAAGATGGATGATTTCAGGACTGCCCCCGACTCCTCACCTAGAACTCCATGAAGCCCTTCAAGTCATACTCATGCCAACGCAGGTTCACTGTTACGTACTTCCGCGTGAATCATAAAGACGAACCCTCAATCCCCGAGTTCGACTATCCCCTCGACCTCGCACACATCCTTCAGACTGGAATGTCCCAAAAAAGTGGCTTCCCTCTTACAAGCTAGTGGAACTTGGACGCGTTTTAGCACCGGATGTCCAGGTGGCTTCGAGGCGATCCCTTCTTTCTTAACGTCAACTGTTGGCATAGTGACGTATAGCTGTGCAACGCCACAGACATTTCAAGAAGTCACTTCGTAGTTGTCGCCCTGTGAACTTCACGATCCAGAAGCCCAGGCTGTCCGCGCAAGTCTAAAGTCCCCTTCTTCTTAAGGAAATGCCGAGCATCGTTAAGCCCTCCACTGGCGCTCCGTCACATTAAACGTCCAAGCCCTTCCCAACTGTGCCAGCATAAGTCTCTCAACGTGCGCTCCCGGATTGTAGGATCCAAGCAGAAGAAGAATGATCACCCGAGCAGCGGCTCCGGTTTTGTTACATATCTGAGTTGGCGCTAGCTTTGCCACACCGCTTTGCCTCGCTGGCTCAGTCCACCTTTTCGCCATCTTTGGGGAAGGTGTACTTCTCCTTAGGCTGGAACAGCACGCCCATTCGTGGAGTGCAAAGACGAGAAAACCCATCACTGTCCACATAGGTGTTCATGAAATGGGTCGCTGCTGATTTCACCGAAGGACATTCGTGACGGACCTCCGAAACAACACAGGCACCTGATGTCCAAGTAAAGGAGTCTCCTTTGTACATATCTCTCAGAAGTGGATCCCTCTAGTAAGGGCCGGCGCGCCATAGATTTCAAATAGCCTAGGCCCTGCCTAGCCTGCGAAGCCCAATGCTTTTAGTTCTTGGGAAGCGTTAAGCCTCAGCGGCCCCAGCGAAAGGGTCCAACTGAATCCAAAACACACACAACAACAATAGGCATTCTAGAGTCCGACAGCCCCACATCAGGAAATGTCACGGAGGACACTTGTGGAGCACTAGAATCTAGAAAAACATAAGTACTCTTTGGCCTTTGGATCAACGCACGCTCTCAAATGAAAATCCCGACACGACATGACAGAACCAATGACACCAAACGCTGCCAAAGTATGCGTGGGCCTTTGGATCAACGCACACTCTCAAATGAAAATCCTGACACAACATGACAGAAACAATGACCCCAAATGCTGCCAAATTACCCGTGGGCCTTTGGATCAACGCACACTCTCAAAATAAAAAAACTGGCACAACATGACGGAACCAATGACACCAAACGCTGCCAAAGTATCCGTGGGCCTGTGGATCAACGCACACTCTGAAAATGAAAAAACCTGGCACAACATGACGGAACCAATGACACCAAACGCTGCCAAAGTATCCGTGGGCCTTTGGATCAACGCACACTCTGAAAATGAAAAAAAGCCTGGCACATCATGACAGAACCAATGACCCCAAACGCTGCCAAAGTACCCGCGG